>CAVNYN010286457.1:0-96597 GCA_963692815.1 Nyctanthes arbor-tristis | reverse complement strand
TAAAAAAAAAAAAAATTTTAATAAAGACTTTACATCCGGTTCATGGGTTTCGTATCACCGGGCAAAGTTGAGAATTCGAAGGATTTTAAATCTGGCTTCGGTGTCTTTTCATCCAACAAATGGTAATGTGGTTTTTATGATATGGGGTGGACGTATTTTGCGGTATAAGATTATAGAAGACATCAATGACGAGGTTAAGAAGTTTGAAAAATATATGATTCAAGTAGATCGTGTTACCTACGTCACTCTTATGCATTGTGTTTGGACGACACCAGATCCTTATCTCCTCAACATATTTAGAGCTTACATATTTATTTTCCTCCCTATTGTCTTATGAAATTGATCTCACACCAGAGTCTCATGGGGTACGCCGCCGGACTCACATGTGGCGTGTAAAGCCGCGCGCCGCGTGTAAGAAACCAATGTTGGTTTGCCCCCACTAGACTTTGGTGGGAGAATGTAACTGATTACTTTTCTTTTAAGTACAAATAGATTTTTTACACATAATTAAGGGCTGGGAGCTTCCAAATATAGATCAATGTATGTGTTTTAAATTGACAGATTCATTAAAGGGATCTTTACATAAAAACCACTATTTTTAATAGTATTTTAAAAAATACTCCTAGATTGAAAGTAATTACAAAAATACCATTTTCTATTTCAAAACTATCCCAACCCAATTTTAATTAAAATTCAATTCTTTATTAATTTTAACTTTATAATAATTATTAATTTATTAATAATTATTATTATAATTTGTCATCACCCTTCTCGCCATTGCCGGCACCACTTTCAACCACCACCGGCAATCCAAACTCAGTTATAGAAAATAGAAAAAATAACATTTAAAAAACAATGTTACAAAAATCAAGGGAAAATTTAATTTTAACAATACTTTTCCCTTGTGAAAAACATGATGACTATCGGAGTGTGATATTACCATCGTTTTCAAAAAAAAATTCATAACCACAACATGGTAATAAATCCGAAAAATGATAACAAAAATGATAAAACATGGGAAAATAACAAAACAAGGGCGGTAACATAGGAAAACAAACAAAAAAAATCAACTAAAAGATGGTAACAGCCCCGATAAATAGTAATATATAAAAAAATCATAGTAACAATCATTGTAAAAACATTGTTACCAAAAAAATCATAATAACAATCATTATAAAAACATTGTTACCACAAAAAAAATACACAGTAACGATATAAAATACATGGTAACAACCACAGAAAAAAGAAACAGAAAAAAAAAGAAAAAGAAAAATCAAATGAAACGTTTCGACTGAGAAGGGGATTATTGAAGGGAAATTGGGAACAAAATGAACTATGAATTTTCGGTCCAAAAAGCATGACTGTAATCAGGACCGGCCTTGAAGCTAATCGATCGACACGGTCGATTAGGGTCCCTAGTTAGAAAGTATCGAAAAGTTTACAGTTGAATTTTTTGAAATATATGTCAAAAAAGGACAATAAAAATAATGTGTATATAATTTTGGCATAAATTGTTCTTTAGCCTAGTGGTAAACTTATACATTTAGGTTTCCATATTTAGTTATTAGTTATAGGTTAGAGGTTCAAATTCTTATACTCACAAGTTTGATTTTATTTTTTTAAAGACCAATTTAAATTGTATTTATTCTAAATTTCTTTAAAAGGGGGCCCCCATTTAAATCTCATATAAGGCCCCGAATTCTATTGGCCGGCCTGACTGTAATCTACTAAAAATAACAATAAAATTTCATCCACACAATTAACTAGACATTCTAAAAGCTAAAGTAGTCATATATTCAAAACAAAGTGGGAAACATACAAAGCAGAGCACTCTTCCAATTGGTAACAGAAATAAAAAGTAGCAGGGAATTGACGAAGATGAACGCTTAATTTTGGAAGGAATGGAAGGAGAAGCACATAGCAGAGTACTCCCCATTCTGTATCGTCCATTCTCTCCCCAAAACGGGGAAAAATAATTTTTGAAAAAGAAGAAAAGACAAAAACAAAAAAAAAAAAGAACTGCAGCCAACAGTCGAGGCAACAGTGCGGTGGTGGTGGGGTGAGTGGCCAGTGGAGCGGTGGGTTGAGCCACCAGAATGACATCAAATAGCAATGACAGCTACGATATGCAGCAGTCACCCTGCTGCTGTTCACAGGCTGCGAAATAGCAGCGACTCCAACCAACAGATGCGCAGTGGCGGGGTGGTGGGGAGCAGCCGTCGGTGGTGCGCACAGCTGCGGCAGGTTGTGGTAGGGCGCTGTGTTTTATGTTGGTGAAGAGTTGTGGTGTTGGTCGTGGTGAGTTATGAAGGTGGTGCTGCTGGGGTGGGCGGCCGCGTGTTGTAGTGGTGGGGCGGCTGGGGGTGGTGCACGGCGGCGGCGCGCGGCAGGTTGTGTGGCTGTGGTGTTTGACATCATTAGGGTTTTACATATATGAATATATATATATATATGTGTTTATATGTATAAATATATATAATCTAGTGTATAAAATAAATAAATTAATATTAAAATTAATTATAATGATTTATTAAAATAATAAAATGATAAAATAATATAAAAAGAAATAATTTATTAAAATAATTTAATGAATGGTATAAAAACAATGCAAAGGTGTATAATTGTAATTATTTTATGGAAGGGGTGTAAAAATGATATGAATAAGAAAAATGGGATATAATCTTTAATTTCCTGTTCATTAAATGAATCTTATTTATAAATTTAATTGGATCCAGGAATTAACTCGTGATTCGAACAAATGGTGCAGTGATTAGATATTTACATTTTGGGTAGAAGACTCCGAGTTCAAATTACATCCCTCACCTCCCATTCTCTCCCCATTGTATAAAAAATAATGAAGAACACAGAGCCCACTTTCTTTCAAGTGTGTAGATATGCAAAAATATTTCATAGATGAACATAACGGGAACACATTTAAATATTCTGATAAATATAACTTGTGAGTTGGTAATTCATACAACTTTTAGGGTTTAGCAGTAGTAATGGTTAAACACTTGTTTTGGCACAATAAACATGGGACGAATAATGGATTTTGCTTGAATTACTGGACCCAAAAACCGGGTAGAACCTTGATCCGACCAATCCGATTTAGGTTCCGTCTATTGTAGATCCAAATTTGGGAAGCAATATCGGTTGCCAATCACAAGCCATATGTAACGGCCTCAAAATTTTAATAATTCAGTCTTACTGGACTGGGATTTCTATGCGTTATTGGTATTGTTTAATCACAAGTATTCATTAGAATAGAGGTTCATTTGGACTAGCAAAATTCGAGATATGAACGGAAGATTAATAAATCTTAAAGCATTATCTATATATCTATATCTATATATCTATTAGTTATTTTCACCTACCTCCATCCGGTAAGTGAAAAAAATTAATATATCTATATATATATATAGTAAAAGGAATTAAGTATGGGGTACTTTTATACCGCAGTTTTCCAGCCAAAAAGTTTGTTAATAGGTTCTTTTCTGATATTTTATTTCTTATAACGGTAACTCCTATAGTATTCTGAGATTTTTAATTTTTTTTATTTTTTATTCTCTTCTGCCTTATCCATTTCTCTAACCTTGAATCATATCTTTCCCAAATTTGTTCTAATCTCTTTTATAAATAGATAGATATTTCTCAACAATTAAATTAACTTTAAAAATAATACGAATTACATAATAATAAAATTATAAGATTACTACAAATATATATATATTTTTAATACTAATTAAGTGGTGAGTTATTTTTTCCTGTCTAAAACAGTTATCCAAAGGGATTAGAAATCTGATGTCATGATGGTATCAAGTTGATGTCGCTAATATCTCATTTATTTTTCTGTTTTCATTTTCATTTATTTTTCTTTTTTCCCATCTTTTTTTGTTCGTCATAATAATAATAATCTATATATTTATAATACTAATTAAATAGTGTGTTATTTTTCCCTCCTAAACTAGCACCCTAAGGAAATTGGAAATCTGATGTCATGATGGGGTCAAGTTGATGTGGCTAGTGTCTTATTTATTTTCTGTTTTTATTTTCAGTTATTTGTCTTTTTTCCTCTTTTTTGTTCACCTTAATAATAATAATCTATATTTATAATATAACTAAGTGGTGAGTTATTTTTTCCCGCCTAAACTATTACCTTAAGGGAATTGAAAATCTGATATCATGATTGTGTCAAGTTGATGTGGCTAATATCTCATTTATTTTTCTATTTTTATTTTCGTTTATTTTTCTTTTTTCCCTATTTTTTGTTCATCTTAATAATAATATCTATATTTATAATACTAGCTAACTAGTGAGTTATTTTTTCTCACTTAAAACCGGTACCCTAAGGGAATTGAAAATCTGATGTCATGATGGTGTCAAGTTGATGTCGCTAATATCTCATTTATTTTTCTGTTTTTATTTTCGTTTATTTTTTCCTCTTTTTTTGTTCACCCTAATAATAATAATCTATATCTATATATTTATAATTCTAACTAAGTGTGGGTTATTTTTCCCAGCATAAACTAGCACTCTAAAGGAATTGGAAATCTAATGTCATGATGGTGTCAAGTTGATGTCTCTAATGTCTTATTTATTTTTCTGTTTTTATTTTTGTTTATTTTTCTTTTTTCCTTTTTTTTTGTTCACCCTTGTAATAATAATAATCTATATGTATTTATAATACTAACTAAGTGGTGAATTATTTTTTCCTGCCTAAACTGGCACCTCGAGAGAATTAGAAACTTAATATCAAAATGGTGTCAAATTGATGTCGTTAATGTCTCATTTATTTTTCTGTTTTTATTTTCATTATTTTTCTTTTTTTCCTCTTTTTTTGTTCACCTTAATAATAATAATCTATATATTTATAATACTAACTAAGTGGTAAGTTTTTTTTCCCGCCTAAACTGACACCCTAAGAGAATTGGAAATCTAATATCAAGATGGTGTCAAATTGATGTCGTTAATGTCTCATTTATTTTTCTGTTTTTATTTTCGTTATTTTTCTTTTTTTCCTCTGTTTTTGTTCACCTTAATAATAATAATCTATATATATTTATAATACTAACTAAGTAGTGGATTATTTTTTTCTACCTAAACTGGCACTATAAGAAAATTGAAAATCTAATGTCATGATGATATCAAGTTGATGTGGCTGATGTCTCATTTATTTTCTGTTTTTATTTTCTTTTATTTTTGCTTTTTTCCTCTTTTTTTCACCCTAATAATAATAATAATATATCTATATATTTATGATACTAACTAAGTGGTGAGTTATTCTTCCTTACTTAAAACTGGTACCTTAAGGGAATTGGAAATCTGATATCATGATGGTGTCAAGTTGATGTCGCTAATATCTCATTTATTTTTCTGTTTTTATTTTAGTTTATTTGTCTTTTTTCCTCTTTTTTTTGTTCACCCTAATAATAATCATCTATATATTTGTAATACTAAGTGATGGGTTATTTTTTCCTGCATAAACTAGTACCCTAAGGGAATTGAAAATTTGATGTCATGATAGTATCAAGTTGATGTGGCTAATATCTCATTTATTTTTCTGTTTTTATTTTCGTTTATTTTTCTTTTTGTCATCTTTTTTTGTTCGCTCTAATAATAATAATCGAATAATACTAATTAAGTCACCTTAATCTTTTTTTTTTCAAATTTTGGAAATTTTGTTTATCACGCGTTTTAATTTTGCATAGTACTTGTTAATCATTTCTCTGTTGTTGAAGTGGAACTTTTGACCTTTAGTGATACTTTAAATCTTGATTAACCAAGTAAGTGTATTAATTAAATTCTTAATTATCTCTTTCCTTACGATTAACTAGGTATGTGTAGCAATCTATATATTTGTAATACTAACTAAGTGGTGGGTTATTTTTTCCCGCTTAAACTAACACCTTAAGGGAATTAGAAATCTCATGTCATGATTGTGTCAAGTTGATGTGGCTAATGCCTCATTTATTTTTTTATTTTCGTTTATTTTTCTTTAGATCCTTTTTTTGTTCGTCCTAATAATAATCTATATATTTGTAATACTAACTAAGTGGTGTGTTATTTTTTTCTGCCTAAACAAGCACCCTAAGAGAATTGAAAATCTGATGTCATGATGATGTCAAGTTGATGTGGTTAATGTCTCATTTATTTTTCTATTTTTATTTTATTTTATTTTTCTTTTTGTCCTCTTTTTTTGTTCGCCCTAATAATAATAATCGGATAATACTAATTAAGTCACCTTAATCTTTTTTTTTTTCAAATTTTGAAAGTTTTGTTTATCACGCCTTTTAATTTTGTATAGTAATTTTTAATCATCTCTCAGTTGTTGAGGTGAGACTTTTGACCTTTAGAGATACTTTAAATTTTGATTAACCAAGTAAGTGTATTAATTAAATTCTTAAGTATCTCTTTCCTTGCGTTTAACTAGGTATGTGTATCAATCAAATTCGTAATTATCATTTTCCTTTTATATTTGAATAATCAAATTAACCTTCAAGCCACCTAATCGAGTAAATATACATACAGATATACATATATATATATATTGCACACATATATTTGTCAGTAATTAATCAATTAACATTGAATATCAATTTTAGAAGAAGTTGCAAATATTTTTCTTTTAGTTAATTTTTAGTTTGAGTGATATGATAGATGAACATATATCACTTTTATTTTTTATCATTTAATTAATTATTTGCTTTAGTATATATTAGACTAGACTTTTTTTTTACGATACCTATTATTTCGTTCTTTTATACTCTAGCAATAATTTTTTTATACTTAAAAAGCCTTTTTGAATTTAAACCGACTTTACTTACATTTCTTTTTAGCATATGGATAATTAATTTTAAGTCTTTTTTTTTTGTTTATAAATCAGATCTAGCCATAATATATATATGTTTGCAAGCAATATAATAAAATTAATTTAATAAATCAAGTGTGATAATGAATGAGATTCATCATTCAATTTAATAAGTAACAGATAACTTAAACTATAGATAAATCTCTCTATATATACACACACACACACATATAAAGAGATGATAGTTTCCTCTTTATTTTTTCCCGCGCCTTTCCACTTGCTAAATCTAGATGATTCACCATGGCCATTTGATTTTATCTCTTAATCTTAGTCATTCATTCCTATTTTACTTTGCAATTTTATTTATCTTTTTAATTTATTATCAATTTATATATTCCTTTTTTTTTTTTATCTTTCACTTCACTTTTTATCTTTCATTTCCTTTTTTAATTATTATTTATAGATATGTTTGATATATTTTATTATTATCTTTACATTTTCTAATTTTTAATCCCAATCACTAATAATGTTTCATTTTATCCAGAGATATCTTTTTTATTTCCACATTTTCGTTCCCTTCGTCTAATAGAATTCATTTTATCTAAAAACTTCTTCAAATCTCTCTTAGTCTACATTCAATTTTTCCACTCATTATCTTGAGCAGCTTTGTTTTCGATCGATTTACTTAATTTTTGATTTTGATTTATCTCACATCTTCAGATTGGTTTCGAATTCGTTCCAATATTCGTCAATGTTCAGAAAATCGGATCTACCATCAAATTAGAAAAACTAACAATTCAAGGTGATCTGACCGATTTTAATTAAATAATTGAAAAAAATTAATTTTTACCTAAAATATTGTTGAAATTTTATTCCTGTTTTAAGAGCTATTGAAAATATGACTTTAGGTATAGAAAGAGAATCTCACATTAGTTACTTAGTAAAAAGAATTGAGAATGTATGCATATATTAAACCAAATATGGAAGAGGCACAATAGAGTTTTAGCTTATAGGCCTTAAACTTCCAAAAAGTTTAAAATTTAATGGATCATTAATGCAAAAAAGTTTATTATAAACTGGTGAATCATAATCATTTTAATATCACACTGTCAAATTATTTTTCAGATTGGTTCCAGTATTGATATGTTTTCTTCAATGTTCTCCTTAATTGTTTTAGACAATCTTTTTATCTTAATTAATTCAAGATATCATATTATGGGTAGTACCTATATTACTTTTCATTACACACACATAAATAATTAAATATTATAGTTTAAGGGCTATTGAAAATGTGAATTTGTGTATAAAAAGGGAGTCCCATATTGGTTAATTAGTGAAAAGAATTGAGGACGTATGCATATGTTAAATTATTTAGAGAAGTGTTATACATAATACGGCCTTAACTTAGGGGACATGAGTTTTCAAAAAGTTCAAAGTTTTAATGGATCGATATTGAAAAAGGTTTATTGTGAACTGATTAATTGTATCTGTTTTTATCCGACACCATCGGATTATTTTTCGAATTGATCCTAGTATTGGTAAATATTTAGAAAATCAGACAAGTCATCGAACCGGAAAAGCTAACAGTTCAAGGTCATCAGACCGATTTCTATTAAATAATTGAAATAAATTAATTTTTACTTAAAATAATGTGGAAAAAGAACATTTGATTTTATAATTTTTTTTATTTTTACTGTTGAAAAAAAAGGTTAAAATTTTATTTTTTTAAGAGCAATTGAAAATGTCACTTTGGGCATAAAAAATAAATCCCACATTGGTAATTTAGTTAAAAGAATTGAGAATGTGTACTTATCTTAAATTATTTGAAGAAGGGTTATGCTTGATAGGGAGATCTTTACTTATGAACCTTGAGCTCACAAAAAGTTTAAAATTTGAGTAGATCATTAATAAAAAATTTATTATAAACCAGTGAACTGCATTCGTCTTTATCTCACATCCATCTGAGCTAATAAGACGCAATTACATTAGTTAATAAATGAAGATGTTGTAATATGGTAAAATATGTTTAGTTGGTTATAACATCTTCACTGGTTTAACATGGTTAATATTTTGTTCACTGTGGAGTTAATTTGTTGTTCACTGTGGTGTTTTCATTGAGAGAAAAATTGCTTTGAGATGCAATTCCATAGATAGCAGGACAAAAAAGATAAAATTACCTTATTGCCGAGTGTGAAACGGAGTTGAAGTATTCATATGTACTATAGTTGAAAATTTTGCAACCTTTGTAATGGAGAACAATTCTACAAAGCTTGTAGGAAGTTATTGACTCTGGTCAATGCTTGTAATTATCATTCCATTCAAAAGTAAATCATAGTACATGACATGACCCAACTAGACATTTATATTAAAAATTAATTATTTCTAATTGAATAACGTAATCTTATAAAATTTCACCATACAAGAACAAGAGAAAAAACTTCAATTTCATATTATTTATTTTTTAAATAATTTGATATGTGTTCTTTGAGAAAATACCCGATATTGTAGACCAATTATCAACCCACACATGATTCAAATGTTTCAAAAATAGAGCCCAAGATCCAACATGTGAATTTTTCATTAGCCTGAAATATCATATTAGGGTACTCTTAGAGTACCTAATTTTTTTATATTCTTTCCATGCAATGCAAATGTGAGAATCTAATTTTATTTTATGAAAATCCCTTCTTTTTTTTTTTAAAAAAAAAATACAATTACAAATATACATCATAGCAGCACAAATGCTCATAGATTATTTATTTTACTGAAACACAGTGCTAAGAAAATTAATAATATAAATTCATATATAATAAGAATACACATTACAATAAAATGTAGAAAATACCCCACGTAGAAACTAACCTCAAAATGGAGTTTACCTAATATGATTTTGACATGAACACCCATTCATGTAAAGTTTCCAGCACGGCTAGGATTCACAAATGTAAGTAGAATTCTTGCAAAGTGATCCAAATTCACGAAAATTAAGGTAACCTAATATTTTTAAAAACGTTTTTTTTTTTTTTAAATTCATTATTATATATGCGTAAGAGTTGGAACTTAGAGAATTGTATGTTCATGTGTTACATTTATGATATAAGTTGACTAATACGTTTTATACTCGTTCTTTATCAAAATTAATATTATTTTTTTAGGTCATGACGGATCAAAGATGGTGGCTACTATATATTAAGAATTGTTATTTAAATGTTTAGATTTCATTTTTTTTTATTTTGATTATTGGATTCTAAATTTATTTTGGACGATCCACAAGTTCAAAATTTGGGTTCAAATAATATTTTCCGAAATTTGTAACATCCCGAATTAATTAAATTCCGGGTGTTACACCATTGCAGTTCGGCAAAATTGTGATACTATTAAGAATCCGGTTTATATATAGTTTGATTTTTATTTTTGTTTCCTATAATCTGTCAGATATGTTGCCAAAAATTATATTAAATTGAAAAGGAAACAAATATAAATTCTTGGAAGAAAAGGAATATATCCTAGAAGGAATTTTATTATCTTTCAAGTCATTGAAGCCTATACATATAGATGTTTTTCTCTTCTTTGATGTATAAGTGAGTTGAAGGAAAAATTAACGAGCCTAGTATATTGAGAGTTTTCTTGTAGTTCTTTATGGGTTATTCAAAGGGTAAAAAATTAAGTGTACTAAAACTAAAGTAATTTTTCTGATCACTTGAGTCGGATCAGAGAGTCTTGTGAAGAAAAATAGTAGCCTAACGTCTTGAGATTTCTTTTATTCTTTGCGGATTAGGCAAAGGGTAAAAATTAGTAGATGTAGCAAATATTGTTATATTTTTCTTGTAATAACTGAATGATTGGTTTGGGGAGCAAAAATTCTATATGGTTGTAACGACTTTAATCATATAGTAGAAAACTTTGACAGTCTGTTAAATTTGTCTTCATTTTTTATTTTTCTTATTTTAATTAAATTTATCGAACAACGATACTGCAAGTATAATCGAGAAATTTGCCTTAATGCCCAACATAATCATGCGTAAGAGGCAACAACATATACTCGCAGTTTTTTAATCAGGCACAAATTACTATATCTGTAACCCAGTAACTAAAAAGTGGTTTCGACTCCCCAAGGCCCCTGTTAACATTGAAGATGCATGGAGGTTTGCATTACTATGCATGCCAAATTGTAGCAACAATGAACTTCTTGGATCTAATGCTCAATACGTAGTGGTATTCATCCATCCTGCTAGGCCTGCTTAACAAGTTGGTCACTGGAATTTTTCTGCTACAATTTTTTGTCCTAAATCGGGACACTGGGGCATGTCACAGTTTTCATGTCCTCTAAGTGTGACACGAAAGGAGGACAAAAATGTCATTGCATCCAATGGGATTCCATATTGGCAGCAATCTAGTTATTTTGACCAGATTATTGCAATGGACTTGTTCTGTCATCGACTGCCCCCAAAACACTTGGTGGCTGGGCATTTGCATCAAAGCACACCTGGGAGTTGTACGGAGAGAGTTAAGGTTGTTAAAAGTTTTCTGGACCACAAAATGTCTTGTTATGAAAGTTTGGAAATTGAATATTAATGACTTTAGGTCCCTTTCATGGGTTTTGGTTCGATATAAACTTGAAAGGACTGACTGGTGAGAATCTGGTTTCGGCAGCTTTTCATCCAAGAAATGGTGATGTGGTTTTTATGATATTGGACAGACGTGTTTTACGGTACAATATTTTAGAAAGCGTGTATGAAAATATTGACGAGCTTGAAAAATCTATAAATCTACCAACGAGTGTTGCACCCATCACTCTTGTACATCCACTTTTTCCAACAACTGTTCCTCAGGTCCTCAGCGTATAATTTAGAGCTTATATTTGTTTCCTCCTTTCTTTTACTTATTTTTTAATTTAATGGGCTTAGTAATGTGCTAAAATTCATTATTATTACAAGATATTTTTATTATACTTGCCATTGCTTATATTGGCTTAAATAACCCCCCAGGCTCTCTCTCTCTCTCGTGTATGTTTGTAAATTTGTTGCTACAGTTTTTTCTTTTAATTTAGGAAACTGGAGTAGATCAAGCTTTTCGAATCAATTGTGATTCTATATTTGCCCAATATATATTTGCAACAAACTGGTTATTATGCTTTTGACCAGATATTTGCAATAGACTTTTTAATGGTTGATATTTTTTTAACACAAAATCACTAAGAAGGCGTCAGTTTGGTTTTCACGCCTCCACCTAGACTCCTTAGAAGGGTTTGGATGCCCCAACCATTTATTAAAACCAAAATAAAGTAGAAGGGAGGCCGGAGGGGGGGACATTCACCCAAGCTACCTCCGAGGCAAGAAGGTCAGAACCAACATAAACGTAAGTAAAACAACAAAGCCATTAATGTTCAATAGTTGACATGTTGGTATCATTGACCTTCTCGATAACGTTGGGTGTCAGCAAAATGAGCAATTGTGTGAAAGTACACATGAGATCGTGAAGGGATGGTTAAGAAAAACACTCAAAACGAGAAACACAATTGAAACAACATACGAAGGGAACACATGGAGTCTCGTTTCAATAAGTTCTTAACTTTAAAAAAAAAAAAAATCAAAATGTAAATTTTATAATTACGAATCGAGTCCAAGACAAGACTCCGTGCAAGGAAGGGAAGCCGCATTTGATGTCTTCATTATCAGGATCACGACCAAATACCAAGGCAAAAAATTCATTAGAAATATTGTATTTGTAGTGCTTGACATTGATTCTTAGTTACACTAGTGGTTGGCTCTATATTTTTCTAGAAGGATTTTATTATATATATTCTCATCTCACTTTACACTCTACTCCACACTTTTTCATTTTTATATTACAGAGGAAATATAAGAGTGGGAAATTGAACCCTTGATAGAAGGTTTAAGAATAAACTATGATGCCATTAGACTACATGAGTTTCGCCACACCCCACTTTACACTTAGGATAAATAAAATTATATACGTATGTCCTTAATAGAATTAAAACTTTGAAAATACATGTGTAAATAAGGGTAAAAACGACAATTTAGAAGAAAGTCTTAAAAAGTGTAATGTTGGACAGGAAGAAAAATGTGATTGTAACGCATTATAAAAAGCCAAATAACTTTGGCTTATTAGTGATGTCAGTTATCGGGCTTACAAGACCTGCATCTATAAAGCCACTACCCCAATAAAGAACTAGCGATTGATGCTAGAATGGCACTCTGAAATCCATTATATTAACAAGTTTCACCATGTTTTGTGTTACTTTTGCATTTTAGTATTTCACAACACATGGATGTTACTCGGTTCTTTCTGTAGTTTCTATATGTGTGAAAGAGAGTGAGAGAAGTTCAAAGGTAATATTTATGTCAACCATGTTTTAGAATATGAATGATATGAATGATTACTTATTATCAACGGTAATCAAATCGACCTATTTATTGTTATTGATTAAATTTCATCACTTTAATTATTTATTATTATTGATTACCTTGTACAATTAATAAGGATATTTTAGAAAATTACTATAAAATAAAATTAGTTAAGAAAAGGGTTAATTTCACAAATCGTCCTCAACCTTTAAACTAAGAATCAGTTTTGTCCTCAACCTTTGTTTTCACAATCCACATCCCTCAATTTTTAATAAATGCAAGCAAATCGCTCTTTTTTTCACTATTCTCAAAAATTTTCAATGAAATGATGATTATACTCCTTAAACTTTTTAAAATTTTAAAAAAATGTTTAAAAATAATAATAAAATAAAATAAAAAAGGAAAACCCAACACACCCACCCACTCTTCTTCCCCCTCCCAAGATTGGCGGGAGGAAATGGAAACATTTCGACACAGCAAATGGGGGAGGAGGATTCACTCTCTATTTTTCTGTCAGAAATGGCACCAGTGCTGACTTTCGAGCAACACAAATGGAGGAAGTCTCTTCCCATGGCAATAATTCAGCCAAAAAGGAGAGGGTGAATCCCCCCATTTGCTGCCTGAAATGGCAGCAAATTGGGGAGGATTCACTCCCTTTTGGGCAAACGGCAAAGTGCTGCTATAAATGGTAGCGGCAGCGCTTTCTAGCGGATGCTGCCATTCTGGCGGCAGGCTGTTTCTATTTTCGATGGCCAATCTTGGGAGGGGAGGGGAGGGGGGGATGGGGTGGGTTGGATTTTTTTATTTTAATTTTTTATTATTTTCAAAACTTTTTTAAAAAAATTTTAAAAAGTTTAAGGGTTTTAATCGCCATTTCGTTGAATTTTTTTTGGAATAATTTAAAAAAGGACTATTTACGTGTATTTATTGAAGGTTGAGGGCTGTAGAGTGTAAAAATAAAGATTGAAAATAAAACTGATTCTTAAATCAAATGTTGGGAATGATTTGTGAAATTTGAAAAATAGAATATAATTTGAAGGAAATAACAACGGTGTTCTTCGGTCAACTTGAAAAAAATAAGCACCCATAATCCCAAATCAGTTGAAGCTAATATTAAAACCCGACCCGTTTGGCCCACCTTCCAGGGGCCCAATCCTCACTTCTATACCGCACTCAAATTTCACCTCGCGCAAAGCCCTCACTCTTCTTCCTTTCTTCCTCCCCTCAGTTGGTTGGAACTCACCATCTCGAACACGAATATACAGCTCCGCAAGGTTTATTGAGCTTTTTCCTTTCTTCATTTTTTTTCCTCTTTGATATCTGTTATGGAAAATCTGGGCCTTGCGTCATCCTCCAAAATTTTGCTGGGTTTGTCTCCAAATCCCAGAAACACAGTATTATCTAATAAACCCTTCTTGGCTCTTCCTAATTTACTCAAGAAATCCCGTAAAAATGGCAGAGTAAATAAACCAAATTCTTCATTTTCAGCTGTTTCCGTACTTCAGGGCCCCAAAACGACCAAAACTATAGGTAACCTCTTTCACCCATCCCAAATTCGCATGTATTTCTATGGTTTTATGTTCAGTAAATATGTAATTGACTGAAGATTCAATCTTTAAGATCATTGCTGATTGTTTGTTTGAATGTTTAATTATATAGTGGTTTTAATATAGATGGAACTTTGCAGGTTCTCATAAGTAACATTCTTCTTATATTAATAGATGACTGTGGTAAATTTTTACATGGTTAATAAACCCATTTTCTGTTGGTAGTCCTTTCCGCATCCATGGTTTTGTTTCCCTATTGTATATTTTAGTTATGAATGAATTATGTTTTATGTTTATTGTATTGGATTTGTGTTCTACAAGAGATTGGATCATCCCTCCAGAATTGGAATGAGTTGAAAATGATTCACAAAGAAACAATAACAAAAAGTCTGAAAAAATGGACTTTTGTCTGCTACATTTAGGATAGGCCTTATGTTTCATGTTCTCCTTGAAACTTGATGGGCCATATTGAATTTGTTGGTGCCTATGGAACTTTGATTGTCAATCAGTGCGGAACAGTTAACAGAAAGTCGAAACAATGATGTTCTGGTGTATGTCACATAACATTAATTTTTGGGAGTCCGTCACAAGTGATTGTTTGGAAGCATGGTATTGAACACACACTTAGGTTAATATCTGGTGAGTGTAGAGTACCTATCATTTTCATTTGCTTAAGAAGAAGCAGTCAAATTGGGTGCAACTATAGTATGATTGGTGTGAAATGAGTATGATAGGCCCAAACTATTGAAAACGTAACTTTCGAGATGATATAGTGTATGAGTAATATGCCAAGTATGGCCAATGAGAGCGTATGTAACAAGAAAAAGAGTTAGAGACGAGCCAATGTACTGTGGCCTGTGGTGATAATTGTCTTCAGCCAATCTCTTCAGTGAGGTAGCTACTTACATAATACACACTATCCCTAGTGTATCATGTTAACGGGACTGACATGGTAGGTAGAAAGATTCTTCTGACCTCCGTAGAATGCAGCACCTTTATTACCAGATTTCTGGATTTAGGTATAGAGAATAGACCACATTATCACTCAGAAGATCAATGCTGGATTGGCTGGATGGCCATTTTGAGGCGATTAAATCTCCTGCTGAACTGAACAAATGAGGCCTATAGACTTGCTCTATGTAATTAAGCAAATTGTATTTTATTTTATTATTATTATTTTTTCCCCAATTTCATGTTAATATTTGCTTTTGATTTGGTTTTACTTGCAACCTATTGAGATTCTCTAATATTTAAGATTCGGAATCTTTAAACTTATTACCAATATTAGTGAATGGAAGATACTTTGTTATAGATGGGATAAGCGTTTCTCATTAATTCTTTTGGTTGTGGACAACCAAAAGAGGAATGATGTAAAAGGGTAATCAGCTACATAAAGTCCTCAGTCCTGAAGTCAGGATTATGAATGCAATAATGCTGTTCTGATGGCATGGTTTAACAAGATAAGAACAGAAGTTAATGTGTGGGTTAGTTTGGTCTGTTTTCCTTGGTGTTGACTGCTGGTGTGTCTACGCTTGGTTATATATAAGCTTTATGCTCCTGACTCTGTAATTTCTGAAAATTTGAAGCGATGCATAACTAGATCACGGTTAGTTGTTTGAGCCTTTTTTTCCCTCTTCAGATACAATTACATCGGAATTTAGCTTTATTACCAATGATTTATTTAGGGCTCTAGAGCATGTTTCGCTTTATTTACAGCTGAATAGGCAAGTTTTAAGATGAATGATCTTTTTTGTTAGTCAAAGATGGGATGAAGTTATCTGGGGAGTAATGTAAGAGTGACTTTTGAAATTAACTCTTATTTTTTAAAAGAAAGCAAAAAAGTAATATATCCAAAAATGTTTGGCTGCAATAGTATTTCACTTAGCCAGACATGCTCTAAGTGAATTTTCTTGTCTAAGAATAAACAATTAAGATGCTAGGGTTAATAAATGGTTGTAACTTGTAAAGTAAGAAAATCATGAAGTTTGTGTACCGCACAAGATGGGGTTATGTATGCTACAGACCCCTTTCTACATGTTAATATAGCAGTTATCCCTTATAAATAAAATGCACTTGTTTCATGTTTCTCATTTTGTTTATGATATATCTTATCAAAGGATTTGTTGTTTTATCATTACTGCTATCTTCTACAGTAGTGTCCTTTCTTTTGCTGCTCATCCGTTTTTGAACCTCATGCAGTGTTGGAGAAAGTGGGAAGGGATTGTTTTGCAAGCACTACCTCAAGTAGTCAAGAAACATCTTCTGTTGGTGTGAACCCACAGCTTTCAGTGCCTCCTCCAACGTCTCAAGTGTAACTATCTCTCAGACTCTCATGTCATATTAATCCACATTTCTATTCATGCATTCCTATCAGCAAGTTTGCATCAATTGACTGTCATACAAAGTTCGAAAAGGCGGAAATATGCCTCAAGGCGTTTTTCCTTGATGAGGCGATTAAGGCGTACACCTCGAGGCGATTGAGGCGTAAGCCTCTTGACAAACCGATATAAATAAGTCTGAACGTTGTAAAACAAATAACTTATTTCAGGAAAAGAAAAATAAATTGATCAAAATTCTAGTACGTACATCATCATGTGTTATTATGAACAATCTCGTAGTTAACAGAACATGAGTAGCTGGCAAGAAAAAGGGTAACATGCCTCTTGAATATATATATTTCTGGTCGAAACGCGGCAACTTGTTGTAGAAGAAACGATAGAAAAACAAGAAGATAAATCTATATGATGCGAACTTCCTTGCTTCCAAATTCCGACTTATTGGGTTAAATTTTTGAATTGTTAAACCCCCCAAAAAAAAAATAATAATAAAAAATAAAAAAATAAAACAATCAAAATAGGATGCCAATTTAGAGACTTACGCCTCTTGAACCTTGAGGCGCAACCATAGAGGCGAACGCCTCACCGCCAAAGGCGTAAGCCTCTGAGGAAATTGCCTCATGGTAGTGCCTCAAGGCACTAGACAACCGCCTCATGCCGAGGCGGGCCTTGAGGCGAGCCTCCGCCTCGCCTTTTTAAAATATGCTGTCATAAAACTCTTTTGTTCTTCAAACTAATAGACATGGATACAGTAACACGATGTTTTACTATACTACTTGTTCGGTTGTTCCTACATGTAGTATAATTATTGGTTATATGTTCTGCTACTAATTATAGTATTGAATGTTAATTTTTCTTGGATAACATGGTAATATGACTTCTCTTTATGGAAATAGCGGGTCACCTCTCTTCTGGATTGGAGTTGGTGTTGGCCTTTCTGCACTTTTTTCATGGGTTAGTAGGAGGAACTGCCTGATAATTTTTCTTGAGTCTTGGACATTAGAATCATTATCCTTTTCTCCATTATATGGTAGATTTTTACGCTTCTTTCTAACCATTTTCATTATTATATTGCAGGTAGCTTCATACCTGAAGGTGAGTACCTTCTTCCTTGATCTAATTATTCTTTGTAATTTTTCTTGTTGCATTTCTTTCGTCATTCAAAATTAAAAGGCATACCGTTATTTGATGGGGGCTTTGTTTTTATCCTACTTAAACAATCAAGTCGCATCTTTTATGAACTTCCAATCTCTACTGTTTCTGTTCAGTTAGTTAGAGATTCAACTGTACTAGAGTTATGACTACTACCTTTGTTGTCAGAATGAAGATTATTTTAGCTTGTAAACGTAGTATTAACTTTCATCATTCCTCTTCCTGCTATATGTTTGCCTGCATGTCTCTTCCTCTCTTTCCCTTTTCTAGGCAGTGGGGAATCAGTTGCCCTCACGACCACTCTTAGGTTGGTTGAAGAATTATCTGTTGTTATACAATAAAACAGACAGTAAAGTCTTGAGGAATGGGTGTCTCCGTTATGGTTATGGAGACAACCGGTGGCTGTGACATCTTCCTCCCACTAGTTTTATTCACATGGACGCTACTCCACATTTAGTCCATGAAAGTTGAAACTAGTGGAAAAGAAGGCGCCACATATACACTCTGGATCAAAATTGGTAAAATCTTACCTTTTTGTCAGTTTCAGTGACTTGACAACAATATTTGCGCATGTGTGAAACAAGACAGCCGATTAGTGCAATTATTAATAGTTAAATGCTAATTTTGAAGTTCTTAATTGATTTAGGTTAGGCACTAAGTGAAGGTGCTCAGACATATGGTGCTTCAAGGCTTTCGTCATCAGACAGATCAATCCTTAAATTTTGATCTTTTTCAACGCTCAAAGATTACATCATCCCCCCGGCCCGGGGGGGGGGGGGTTCCCCTCCCTCCCTTCCAGCTTAGAAATACTGCTCTTATGAATATAAGAAAGGCAGATCCAAATTGTTCTGTTTACCCTTTATGAGAACCCACATTTTTAGTTCCAATGACGAATGATTGAAGGTCTGACCAAAGAGTGATTTGGAGACATAATTGTTTATGAGGTTCATTAGATGGTTGCTTATGAGTGGAAGCTGCAAAACTTCAATATTTCTGTATTTGATAGTTCTATGCGTAAATCTGGTAATGTTGATGTTCTGGAACATATAACATGAGGATTTAACATGTCAAAGGTCTTTAAAGACAGAAACTTTGCATATCAGAGAAATGCCATTGACAAAATTGCACCAGCATTGATCAGATCAGCTTAGTACAGCATTGTACTGCAGATTTCTTGCAGTATTATACTTTATGTTGGCTTGTTTTATCTTTGCCAAATGAGTAAGCATTATTTTTCTGATTAAGGCCGAAAGACGTAGCTATACACTTGAATGAGCTTAATCCAAGCCGTCTCCTCTCCTTTTCCACTTCCCTGTACTTTCTAAAACTGATGTTTGAATGGGTATGGTCTAGAGTGAAGGGATGGAATGTCACCCTCATTGACGTATCACCCTTTAATGTTTTGCAGTTTAATCTTTAGGTTATCTCAGCCCAAATGCGTACAACTTCAATAATAAATTCTGCTATAGATTCAATTGAGAAAAAAAGGTGGAAGAGCTGAGTTATTTGTTTGTGTTGAGTTCTGGCAGAAGGATTTGTTTGATACTTCATGGTACTTATGAGGATTTTAATGGTCTACCAGTAATGTAGTTGCTTCATATTCTTTGCATGTTGCACAAAACAATTACGAGTCTGATTGACTTCTTAACTTAACAATGACTTTTAAACCAAATTCACTTGCATCTTTATAGCAGATGCTGATTTATCGGTTCAATACCTTGCTGTTACAGGAATCGATATAGTTGCGTGCTTCTCATGTCTCTGATATATCTACAAATATCCCATTCATGCAGAAATATGCGATGCAACAAGCTTTCAAGACATTGATGGGACAGATGAATACTCAAAACAATCAGTTCAGTAATTCTACATTTTCACCGGGGTCACCTTTTCCATTTCCCCCATCCGCATACCCATCGTCAAATTCAACTATAAGTTCAGCTCCTGGTGCATCTCAACCTGTAACTGTTGATGTATCTGCAACAAAAGTGGAGGAACCTTCGCCTGCAGCTGTCAAAGAAACTGAAGAACCAGAGAAGGGACCAAAGAAATATGGTATTCAGTGATTACTTTCTGTTTAAAACATTAATATATGGATGATAAGCAGCCATTCTGATACTTCCAAAAAGAGGAACTTAAAAGCTTTCCTATTGCATTGCTTTTTCAATCCTTTTTTTTTTTCTTTTTCTTTTGGCAGCTTTTGTAGATGTTTCTCCAGAAGAAACTCTCCAGAAAAATGCTTTTGATAATTACAAAGAATCAATACAGGATGATCCACCAAAGGATCCCCAGTCTTCCCAGCAAGTGAGTTGAACTCTCAACTGTGGCTTCTGTGATGATTTATGATAGAATTATCAGTTTTTTGATGGACTGAACATCTTCAAAGGTTTCTGAAAATGGATCTGCTTCAAAGCAAGGAACCAGTTCTTCAGAAAACTCATCCACTGGTAAGTTAGAAAACCATTTATCTTGTAGTTATCACATCTGAAATAGTTTGTAAAGGGGTGTTTGATTTTCTTTACAATTTCCAAGTTTAATTCCGTTTACCACCGATTTGACAACTATCCAATTACAATCACACATTTCAAAATTCATTAAACTCCACCTGGAAGAGTCAAACACCATTTCATTGAAAATTTGTAATATCGGACTCTTTGACAATGTAGCGAGTGATTTTATCCTTTTTTTCTTTTTTTTTTTAAATTTTTTATTAGTATTATTATTTTTATTTTCTCCAAAGCAGCTCAAGAAGCCTGATTTATTTTACTGCAAATTGTTGTTGTACATAAATTAAATAATGGTAACATGACTGCAGAAATAAAATTTTATGCTCTCACCATATGCGAATATATTGAAGGTGGATTTCTTGCAGACCAGTTCTGTAAGTGCCCTCGAAGGATGTGAATGTGTATCAAACTAAGTATTCTGTATGACAAAGGCTTCCTTATTAGTTGTCATCTAAAATAGGAGTGCACCTTGAAGATAATCTTTTTCTCAATATTTTTCATGGTAACGCATTACATCACTCTCTTGTAACAATATCTTCCGTTAAAATATTTTAGTTCGAAGCAACAGATTGTAATGGATATTAGGTCTGGTTCTAACTAAAACTTGCTCTTCTAGAAAGTAAGAGAAAATAGGCTTAGTTTGTAACAGAGTAGTTTTTAGAATCATGATTAGCATCTAGCCTAATAATTACTATGTAAGTATGATGATTTTACTTTTGGGCACAATCAAGTTGACATAGGATGAAATTTCTGCATTCAATAAACTCTTATATTTTGGTCATATCAACTGTTCCAGTAAAGTAGCGCCTCCTGATGGGTTAATTGCACCAAAAGGTCACTGAACTTTCAGTCTTATTGCAATTAGATCACTAAACTTTAATTGCCTGCAATTAGTTCATTGAACTTTAATTTAATTGCAACTTCCACTCAAGATTACCATCAGCTTAATCACTAAACTCTAGTTTAGTTGCAATTATGTCCATAAATAAGGTGTTTATGTTAGTTCGTTTAACAGAAATTGATGGCATATGTTAAAGGTTGCTGACGTGATGATATTCACGTCAATATGCTGACATGACAATCAATTCATGATTAATTAATATTATGATGTCAAAATAGATGTTGAATGCTAAGATTTTTGTAAGCCATTAGATTATTCTTCCATTTTCCCTCTCCAATAAGATGTGCCTTTTTTTTTTTTTTTTCTCTTTTTGAATGGGGTTTTTTTGTTTAACAATTTTGTTTGTTGCAACCAAATAGAAGTTCAATGATTTGATTGTTGGCAATTAAAGATTAGTGACCTAACTCTTGTTAAATTAAAGTTAAAGTTCAGTTATCTGTTCCTCTAGTACAATTAACCCACTCGTGAGTAGTGGCTGAATGTATATCTGCTTGTTTCACCTCACCCCCCTCCCCAACTCCTTCGGCGTTTTGGGTCTTCATTCCGTACTTAGATATAAAGATCGAAAATAAGTCTTTACTCCTATGGGCAGAGAATCAAAATCCCCTGTTGTCAGTAGAGGCTCTGGAGAAAATGATGGAAGATCCAACGGTACAGAAAATGGTTTATCCGTAAGACAACCTTCACCTTAGATTTTGTAGCACCTAGTTTATTTCATTTACTGTCATTTCTTTGTTAACTTCTTTTTAGAGTTTATTGCCAAATTTAATGTTATTTGGCTTACGCATGAATGTGTGGATATTAGCATTGGAAACTTCCCCTCAGAGAAATGGCTCAGTATTCATTATTCTTATAATTCAGTGAAAGATAGTAAATTGATAGATAATTTAGTTAAACTTACGGATAAAGGAGGTTAGTGGTTTGGGGTCTCAGCAAATCTGTGGATAAATGATGTTTGACCTTATTAAATTATAACTTAAAGAAAACCCACATACTGATTATTACTCATTCTTCTCTTTTTACACGTTCAAAGTATGGCAACATTTTCCAAATTGGACATTGATTTAGCTACTGTATTACACATAATGAATACAGCTTTGTAATATACCATTTTTCTAATGTTCCATGGATTAATTCCTGGTACGTTTCATCTTAACATAACGCAGTTCTAGTGGATTGTCGACGCGTCACATACCTTATGCTTATTACTAACAGCCATGGGTTGTTTTTTTATCTTTCAGCTACTTACCAGAGGAGATGAGGAATCCCACTACCTTCAAATGTGAGTTTGTTGTTCCCTTTCCCTTCCAAGTTTATGTACGCCAGAACTTTGTGTTAATCCTGTGACTTAATTATTGAAATAAGATGATACATTTTAACAGACGAAGGTCCACTCAATCTTTTCAGGTCACTGTCTTCCCCCCCCAACAAAACAACGGCCCCTTTTTCCCCTCCTTTCTCAAAAGTTGAGTGCAAAGATTTCCCAAAGGTTTTCTCATGTGTTCAGCAAGCAAAACTTGTCCTGTGAACTGTTATTGTTTTATCTGTTTTGCCTCAACGTGGTGAATGCATAGGAGATGAGGCCTTTGGGCTTGCAGAAAATGTATGATAGTTTGAAGATATTGGGAATTTCTCCCTTTTGGAAGATCCAGTATCACCTTAAAATCACAAAGTTTTGCCCTCCTAAATTTTTTTCTTTAACTTCATTCTAATACCCTCGTGGGAGCATATGTATTACTATATGTATACTTTGATTCATATGTTAATGATGCTAACCGTCCCTTGCGTATGGTGCTGTAGGGATGCTACAAAATCCACAGTACCGACGACAACTACAAGATATGCTGTAAGTATTTCGTCCAAGTTTTATGTTAACCAGAAAAAAGAATCCTGTAAAAACCCGTTACATTATAAAACCCGGAGTAATGTACTTATGTACTTGTCCCTTGGCTTGCATTTTGATGTATGGTATTTTTTAGCTGGAAATTGTGTGAAGTGTAGCATGTTCGACTATAGTCACTATGAAATTTTAACCTAATAGTGCTGCATTCATATTAATCTTGTTGTATTGACAGTCTATATTATTTCTTTAGAATGCTTGTTCTGACGGTTTACCCTCATGGCCCCGCCCCCGCCCCGTTATTTCTCTTATTTATTTATTGTGTGGGGGATTAAATTTTCATAGAAATAACATGGGAGGAAGCCCAGAATGGGACAACCGCATGGTGGACTCTCTGAAAAATTTTGATCTTAGCAGTCCTGAGATAAAGCAGCAGTTTGGTGAGTTTTATGGTAATTTCTGTTTTGCTGTGTGCGTCAATTACAAACCTAACTTTGGTACCTTTATATTAAAATTCACTAGTTATCGTGACAATGAAAAACTCTTATTCTATACTCTTACAATATTTGGTGTGCCTTGGAATATCTTGCAGACCAGATAGGCCTTACTCCAGAGGAAGTCATTTCTAAAATCATGGCCAACCCAGATGTTGCTATGGCGTTCCAGAACCCTCGAGTTCAAGCAGCTATCATGGACGTAAGTAGCTTCTCATCCTTTTGTCTTGAACTAAAGCTCCTCTCTATCAGTTTCCTGGCAAGTGTGGACCAGTTGCCTCATTTTTTCCGCCAGGCCTGATATCAATCAAAGAGGAATCTTGTTTCATTTTATCTTTATGAACTTCCTGTCATCCTTCTTTGCAGTGTTCTCAGAATCCTCTAAGTATTGCCAAGTATCAAAACGACAAAGAGGTAAGTTGGAGTCATTGTATTGTTCTTCATTTTTTGTGTAGCCAGACCAGTCCAACCGAACATGGATATCTATTTTGTTTTGCTTTCTACTGTTCTTATGTTGTTTCTGTTACTGCCCTTGATTTTTCCCATTGAAACTAATGGGAACGTTTACTGGCTGCTTAATCAGGTCATGGATGTTTTCAACAAAATATCAGAACTGTTCCCTGGGGTGACAGGTTCCTGACTCCAACAGTGCTACCATCAAGCTTAATGGGAGGGTACCTGTTTTTTGCCTGCACAGATGAGATACCAAGAATTTAGAGCACCTGTAAGCATGTTTTTGTTTTATGATGCTAGCACATATCAAGATGTGTCGGTGTCAGTTTCGTTCCTGCGGTTTATAAATTTAATGTTAACCTTGACCAAGTATTGTGATTATATTAGAAGTATTTTCGCTTCAGATTATAGATCTACTGAGCTTTTTGCCTGCTGTGTTGTAAATTGTGTGTTCTATTTTTATTGGGTTTGCTAATTGAAAACTTTCATGTGCCTTTTTTTATTGTGGATTTCTGTCCCTTTTTTTATTTATTTTTTGTTGTTGATAAATATAAGATTCTTGAATCTTTAGTTCATTGGATGTTTCTGAAGGCGTTGTAATGCCATAATATGAACACAAATGAAAAAGAAAAAAAGGAAAATCCATTTATTGGTGTCCATTTTAGGTTAATTGTGAGTTGTATGGTGCGTATAGATTGACATAGGGTTCAAGTTATGAACAGTTCTTTTCCAGAAAAACCAAAAGGAGTAAACTTGTTAATATTTTTTTTTTGGGAGCAAAATAAACTAATTATTATTATTATTTAAATAAAACAAAATCAACGTTTAGGTGGTTGCAGTGGTTGAACGTAGACTTCTCAAACTTTTGCATAAAATTGGGGAAAATGATTAGGCTGGTGATATGAGAAATTTAAATCTGAATTGGTTAAGTACTTATGCTGATTACGCTTTTCAGAAATTTTTAAATTTGAAAGGTAATTGATACGACGTCAGAAAGGTATTCTAAACATTTTTTTGTTTTTGTTTTTGACCTATCTTTTAATTATGCTGAAACATTATTTCATATTGAACCATTTTATCTATTATTATTACATAATAATAATTATAATTATTATTAAATTTTGCTGGTGAAGTTTTGGTTTTCCAGCGGCTACCTAAGCCTGTATCCTAGAATATAAAATCTTTATATGTTGAATCCTCGTGTTTACAATTTTAGATTAAACTAATTGAAACCGACACTAATTTAAATCTTGTCACTGAATCAAGAGGAAGTTACAACGTTTCTCATTAAGCAAATATAAAATAATAATGATGAAAAAGATTATGATGAAAAAATAAATTAGCGGTTAGTTTAATGAGAAAATTTCATGAGGTGAAATAAGTGGTGGAAATCTAATAAAAATTTAAAATTTGTAATTATAATTGAGTAGTTATCAAATTAGTAATAGATAAAAATTTAGTGGGATATAAGATGGAGACTACCTCCGTTAAAGAGAAGCTCCAGCCTCAAGTCCATTAGTTAGGTACCTTGGTTGTGGGCCAAAATCCCTAGTTTGTATATGGCACGAACCACCTCCAGCCTCAAGTCCATTAGTTAGGTACCTTGGTTGTGGGCCAAAATCCCTAGTTTGTATATGGCACGAACCACGCGTGTTGGTCAGGCTCTTGAGTTGACGTAGCCCCAGCTCACTGTCATCCCTAAACGAATATTAACCTGATTGTGGACCAAAAGCCCTAGTTTCTATATGGAACGAACCATGCCTGGTGGTCAGGCTCGTGAGTTGACGAAGCCCTAACTCTTTGTCATCCCTAAATAAATGTGGATGTTGCTCGAATATTTACCACCCTTAGTTGAACCTGAGTCCCATGCTTTAAGTGACCAAAAAACTATGCATGTTTGATTTTGATTATTTCAAAATCAATTCTCATTTTGAACTACACAATTGATCGATTCAAATTTTACATGTAAATTCATAATTTTACATTCTCTCAAAAAATCATTTTTCCTAAAAAACACGTGTGCAAAAATCAAAACCATATACCCACAAAGTTTTTTATTTTCAAATGTACTTCTCCAATTGCCTTTTTAGCCATTAGTATATTTGACCACATCACACTGACGGCTTGTTCTTGAAAATCTTCCGTGGAGACTGATTCTTTGGTCTACACACACTAATCTGAAAACCGCGTTCACTCTTTTCTTGGATTCTTCTTCAAACCCCAGCTCCCATAAAATCTGCCCCAAAATCATTATTCTAATCAATATATTATCGGAAAAACAATCAGTTTCCAAATCATATCCCCTTTTCTTTTCCCCCCACCATGATCACATTTTCTTGCAGACCAGTTTTATGGCTATTTTTTCTGTAAATGTTTTCCCTTTTCTGTTTTTCATTCTTTGTGTTGTTTCCCTTTTCCCATTCATTCATTCACTTTCCACTGTTGCAATTTCTGAAACTGGTAACCAAACTTTAGTTTGTACAGTGGTGAAGTCTTCTAATAATACCCAAGAATCCTTGCTTAAATGCAAAGGCTTTCCTCAGGGAATTGAAATTCCTCTGGAACCTTCTTTTACATCAGTCTCTCGGATTGTGGGTGGAGATGGGTTCATCTGTGCATTGAATTCATTTTACTCTTCAAACACTTCAATCATGGGTTGTTGGAGATATTCAAATTTTTCCATCAACATGCCCTATAAACGGATTTACAACGGTTCTCCGCTGAAAGAACTCGACTCGGGAAATGCCCACATTTGTGGCCTATTTAATAATGGCTCTATGTCTCACTGCTGGCAATGGCCGGGTTTCAATCACACAGATAGCAGTTTGGCTTCAAGAATTGCTGTGGGTGGGAATTTTGTTTGTCTGTTGATGGCTTCAGGAAAAATCAATTGTTCAGGAAGTGATAGCAATGTTACTGATCATGTCCCCATAGGAAACTTTTCTTCGGTAGATGCTGGCTTCCACCATGTCTGTGCCATTTCCTTCAATGGGAGCTTGGAATGTTGGGGGAAAATGGCTGGAGAAAAGCCTCGTGGTGAGTTCATTGCAGTTGCCTTAGGGGAGAATCGAAATTGTGGATTGAGGACTAATCGAACAGTAGTTTGCTGGGGTGAAAATGGATTCCATTTGCCTGCTTCATTGTTGGATATGGAATTCATTGCTCTGGAAGCAAAAAGAACCATTTTCTGTGGTGTTAGCTGGTCAAATTATTCCTTGCTTTGTTGGGGAAATGAAAATTTTGATTTGAATCCCCAGGTTTTTGGAGACGCTATTCCCGGTTCTTGTAGAGCTCGAAATGAATGTCCTTGTAATGCTTTACCGAATTACGGCAAGTATTGTAGCGAAGGACTAGTCATATGTGAACCTTGTGTTAGGGAACTTCCCAGAGGAACTCCAACTTCTTTGCCACCTCCGCCCGCCTCACCAACACCGCCACCGCAGCAGACGGCTACAGGCAGTGGAAAATGGAATGGTAAAATGGTGGCCTTTTTGGTTGTGGGATGTGTTGGATCAGTGTCTCTGTTATTAGCCTTGTGTATAGTATTCTTCTTCAGATACTGTAAGATTACAGGCAGTCGAATCTATGATTCAGGACGACTGGAGGAGGGTGGATCACCTTCACTGCACAGCCAAACAGCTCAAGCTCAGCCATCTCAGCGGGCATTGGAGAAGCGGCTCAGCCACTTGATAAGCCTGGGAAATGGAGGCCACTTGGAGGAGTTTACCTTGGAAGTGTTAATTAAAGCAACTAAAAATTTCTCCGAAGAGAACAAGATTGGCACTGGAAGCTTTGGATCCGTCTACCATGGTACATTGGACGATGGGCGTGAAGTGGCCATCAAGAGAGCCGAAGCCTCTGCCTCCTCGTCCTATGGAGGCATTGCCAAACATAGCCAAGATGACAAGGACAATGCGTTCTTGAATGAGCTTGACTTTTTATCACGCCTCAATCACAAGAATCTCGTTAGGCTACTGGGATATTGCGAAGATAGCAACGAGCTCATATTAGTCTACGAGTACATGGACAATGGCACCCTCCATGACCATATTCACAAGCTACAATCTTCTCCATTCATGTCATGGTCAACCAGAATTAAGGTAGCACTTGATGCAGCTAGAGGAATTGAGTACCTCCATCAATATGCTGTGCCACCAATTATTCATAGGGACATCAAGTCATCAAACATACTACTCGATTCTACGTGGACAGCCAAGGTTTCTGATTTTGGGCTATCGTTGATGGGCCCGCAAGATGACCATTCCCACCTGTCATTACGTGCCGCTGGCACCGTTGGTTATATGGATCCTGAGTACTATAGATTGCAACAGTTAACGACGAAGAGTGACGTTTATAGTTTTGGAGTTGTATTGCTTGAATTGCTATCGGGTCACAAGGCAATTCAGAAGAATGAGAATGGAGTACCAAGAAATGTGGTGGATTATGTAGTTCCATACATAATTCAAGATGATATTCATAGGGTTTTGGATCATAGGGTACCCCCTCCCACACCATTTGAGATAGAGGCAGTGGCATATGTAGGGTACCTTGCTGCAGATTGTGTAATGCCTGAGGGACAACATAGGCCATCAATGACTGAAGTTGTAAATAGCTTAGAGAAAGCCCTAGAGGCATGCTTAGCACCGCCGGTTTTATCTCGGTCCACCACCGACTCTTCGGCGTAGTCACGTAAAGGTAAATCCTACATTAAATTGTACTCTTTGTATCTAAGAGTCCTCACAAGTAGTTTAGAGTAAGATTATGAGCCAAATAAGAGTTTGAAATGTACATTGAATATTCACACATGAGAAAACAGATTTTGACCTAGCAGGCTTTAGCTTATTATTACTTCATTTTATTTCATTTTGATTGTGTTAATTGTGTATAACGTAAGGGCGTACCTACTACATGAATAGTGAAACACCACTCAATTATTTTTCTCCTTTCTTTTCTCTAATATTTGAAACTCTACTCTTTAATTTCATTAGAGTCAATAAAGCAAAAATCCTAGACAAGAAATTGCCAAGTCACACCAACCAGAGAGCTATCACATTCTAGACCGGATAGTCTCACTATACGCGGCACGTTTGTCATCATTGTTGTGTATAAAAATCAGACAGAACAGAAAAATTGAAGTGGTCTATTGCTAGGCTATATTAACATTTGAATTAAATTTAAATTGGAATTATTACATGAATAATGAAGATAATATATAGTCTAGCTAGTCAAACCTTTTTAAAACAAAAACGGTAGGATTCCATAGAATTATTAATTTATTTTCATGAGAACATACGTGTATAAATTACACAGATTAAGAACAATTTCAGCTTTAAGAACAAGTCAACACAAAAAAAATTGGTCAACTTTATCCGGTCTTCAAGTTTCGATTGAAGCCACGTCATTGAGATTGTCTAAATTTATATGTATTATTATGAATCTAAACTAAAATTGTTGATTTGTTGGAGTGACGATTTGGTTTGATTTTACAAAATTTCTTCTAAGAGAATATGTAATGAATTAAACCCACAAATAAGTTGTGGACCAATGATATTGGAAGAAGTCAAGAGGAAGTTCCAACATCTCCATCAAAAAGATTAGAAAAGTTAATTTAAAGAAAATTTCAAATAGAATTGATGTAAAAATACCAAATTCATGATTGATTTGTAACTTTGGCTGTACATGATGAGATTTCATTTTCGGTCCACCAGTTTTTATTCATGAAAAGTCTATTGGTATAATAAAAATATATAACAAATTATACACACATGTGATAACCACTGATGAAAATAGCTAGTGATGTGATATGTAAGTTAACAAGATTCTATCATCCAAAATACCGCTCGATGTCATAGGGAGTGTCAAGGTGTCTGAACGCGAGCTACCCTTGATTAGGGATGACAATTTGACTCGACCCGCCCAGATACCGGGGGTGCCCTGAACTGAACGGGGTAGAAAATGTCGTCCCGCTGGTTGGATGGGCGGATCGAGGCTCTATCCGCCGCCCTGCGATGGGTCATCGGGATCGCCCCGATCCGTTTAAATGTTTAAAAAAAAAAGAAGAAACACTTGCAAAATCCTAAAGTTTATTTTAAAAAAATTCTTTGAGGGTGGTTGGTAACTTTATGTAGCATGGGAACCCCAAAAATCATCACCAAAGCCTTAAAAAAAATAAATAAAATAAAAAAATTCCTAAACGAGACACCAAATGTGGCAGTTTTGCTACCCCGAACCCTGACCCTAAATAATCGGGTCGGGTCAGGTCGGGTCAGGGAGGGCGGGCGGGGGATAATATAAACGGGGCGGGGCTGATCCGCCCCGAATTCGCCCCATTGCCATCACTACCCTTGATGGCCAGTGCAGTACAATTGGGTGCCTGGATTCAGAATGCTATATTGTTACTCTTCGTACAAACGAGAGTTGCTTATAATTACTAAGTCTACATACATTTGTGTAAGAGAGAGCAAAGTTGGTCACTTGCTATTAATACTTTTCAATCATCAATCAAACTCCATCTTTGAACAACCTAGAGCCATTCCAAGGGGGCAGATTTCATCACTTGCCATTGTTACCCTTCGTCATCAATCTGGCTCCATCTTGTAGAGACACTGCTATTAATCTTTAATTAATGGTCGATCACGTGCAATCGATAGTGATTTAAGATTGAAGTTACCATAATAATAATCAGGTGGGGCTCCCCTTAATTATTTTGAGTAGATGAACGGACGAGAATGTAATATGCATTGAAATTTCCTGTCGTCTGCAAGGAAAACACGAAAAATGAAGTTAAGTATGCATCACATTCGCACCAATTCCATTCCACTTTCCCTTTTTTCTTTTATATATATATATATATATATATATTTTTTTTTTTTTTGGGCAAACAATTCCATTCCCCTTTTTCTTTAAATTTGGTATTTTCTTTGTAATTGCTTTAGTCAAAATGGAAAAAACGAAATCCAAATCTAGAAACTACCAATCACAATTATAGAATTGTCACATTCTAGACCCGGTAGTCCTGCTAGCAGTAACGTGGCACCTGACTTTGTCGATATCAATATTTTAAAAAATCTAATTACAATTCAAAATTGAAGTTAAAATAGGGGGTTGAAGTTAAAAAAAAAAAATTTGAATTTAAGATAGGGTTGACAGCAATTTTTGAGATAACATTGGAAATTTGATGAAAATAAAGGGCATAAATGGTAATTTACACCTCAAAATGGCCCTTTTTGCAAAAATTTTTGAAAGTGGTCATTCTTGAATAATTACGCCTTTAAATTCTAGCCATTTTTGAAAACTCCCCTTTGTTTAATCCAAGGTCGTCAAGCAAAATAGAATTTAGCTTAATAACTAATAAAAAATGTAGTATTAGATATCTTAGTTAGATATTAGCAATAATAAGTGGCACGGAAGAAGCACAAGAGGCAAGAAAAATCAAGCAATAAGTAATACACATTTTGAGTTCTGAGTTCCTTATTCACCCCAACTTCTGCAACCCGACATGCTTAATACATAGTATCTGACCATAATAAATGGAAGTTGTGTTCACCTGCAAGAGGGTGGCGGGGTTACACCGCCAACCTACCTATATAGGAGTGTTATTGGCCCTCCCACATGTGGGTGTACTTTTGGTAATTAATGGTGCAAGAAATAGAATTTTAACATCGTTTCCTTCTTGTGAAATTTCAAATAGAATTGATGAAATGAAACAAATACCAAATTATTCTGAGAAGTTCTGGGAATTTATTTAGGGTAATTATCACTATTAGTCATCAATCTTTTAACTTTTACACAATTTTGTCCACATTCTTTTTTCCTGTCTCGTGAGTCCCAACCTTTCATATAATAGTCGAGTTTCCTCATCTCATAGGATTTCCATCCATTTTTCCATTTAAACCTATAAAATGATTGTTCTCTCCTTGTATTCTCAAAATGTTGAAAGCTAAAGGTGAAAATTACCCTATATATAAAAAGAAAACTGAAAAAGAAGAAAATATGTAAATAAATATTATAGAAAAGGAAAAAATATAAAAATAAATATTAATTCTATCCTAACATTTTTTTGGTCCTCTAATTGCGTTTCACCATGGATTTATTTCTCACAAGAGAGAAGACTAACAAAATTTATATTTATGTTTAAATATTTATAAGAAAAATATAATAGAAATACTTATTTCTATTCATTATGAACATGAGGTAATACTTAAATCAAAAATTCAAGAAAATAAAAGTAACAAAAACTTACATAAATTTTATTTAAAAAAACAAAGATTATGTATTTTCGCGTTAGTAAACATTTGGTATAATTATCAAATATGTGGTGTGAATCTATTTTCATAATAATGATACAGTGATTAGGACTGGGCATCCGATCCGGTAATCTGACGAACCCGACCCTACCGGCCTTAAACGGGTCAGATCGGGTCGGGTTACTGTAGCAATCGAGTCGGCCGCGGGTTGGGGTAGAGAGGACCAGACCGGGTCGAGTCGGGTTTCGGGTTGACTCGGTCCAACCCGGGTCAACCCGCTTAACCCGACTCGATCAACCTGGTTATATATATATATTTTTTACCAATTTTTTTTTTTTCGTTTTAAGGTCACAACGTTTTCATTCTTTATTATTAGTTTGTTTTTCCTTTTACAATTTCACTCAAAACACTCAAAAACTCTCTTTCAACTGAAGTTCTTTGTTTAGTTTTATTAAACTTGAATCACATTGAAACATACCCAAAAAAATAACAAAACTCGATTTTTAATTTTTTTGGGCTTGAATCACATTGAAATATGCCAAAAAAATAAATTGGTGAAATTCTGGGCCGAAATTCAAGTTGGGCCGGTATTGGGCCTGCCCAACCAGAGACCCGAGTCAACCCGAGTTGACTCGGGTTATGGAACCCAGTTGAGTCGGCTTGGTTCCAAAATCGCCAACCCGACTCAGTGTCGGGTCGGGTTCGGGTTGAGATCAAACCCGACCCGACTCGTCCGACGCCCACCCCTAACAGTGATGATGATAAATTACAATTTTACTCTCTGAAAATGTTATACATTAATCAATTTGTTAATTCTAACTCTGTTTCTCTTTATTTTATTTTTAGGATGATTGACACAATTTTTAAATATTACGATATTTATAAAATTTCAAGGTTTGAAAAATGACAGGGCTACTTATTAAAACCGTTATAAATATCGTATTATATAAAATTTATATTAATCACTTCAAAAATAAATAATCAGTAATATAGTCAAAATTAACAATTAATTGACATATGACACGCACATGCGTGCACGCATATTTATTTTTATAGATGACAAAAAGAGGCCGAGTAGGTGGGTTGGAAAGAATTAATCTTTATTTTTATAATTTTTCTTTTTCAATAATATTTATTATTTGTTTTTTTTTTTAAGTTTTGTTTTTATATTTAAGGTAATTTTCAGATAGGTTAATTTCACAAATCGTCCCCAACTTTTAGGTTAAGAACCGGTTTTGTCCCAAACTTTTTTTAAAACACCCACAGCCGCCAACCTTTGATAAATACACACAAATCGTCCTTTTTTCTATTATTTCATAAAATTTTTAACAAAATAACAATTATACCCTTTAAACATTTTAAAATTTTTTGAAAAAAAATTAAAAATAATAGAAAAAGACCCAACCCACCCCAACCTACCCTCCCCTTCCCTTCCCCAAGATTGGCCGTCAAAAATGCTGCCATTCCAGCAGCCGGCCATTCCGCTGCCGTAATGCAGCATTCCACGCGGCCAAAAGGGAGGGGGATTCTCTCCCCTCTTTTGGCCGCGCCGTTTCCAACAGTCAAAAAGAGGGAGATTTGCACACAAAACAGGGGAGAGTCTCCTCCTAATAGCACTGTTGCCATTTCTGACAGCACTTTCGCTGCCGTTTCCAGCGACCAAAATGTGGATGGGGGAGAATCCCCCAATTTACTGCCGGGCCAAAATGCTGTCATTTCTGGCAGCAAATGGGGGGATTCCTTTTTGGCCGCCGAAGTGCTGCCATTATGGCAGCGGAATGGCCGGCCACTGGAATGGCAGCATTTCCGGCAGCCAATCTTGGGGAGAGGGAGGGAGCGGGATCGTGAGAGTGGGGTGGGTTGGGTGTTTCCTTTTTTTTAAAATTATTTTTAAACTTTTTTTTAAAATTTTAAAAAGTTTAAGGGGTATAATCGTCATTTCATTAAAAATTTTATATAATAGTGGAAAAAATGAAGATTTGTGTATATTTATCAAAAGTTAGGGGCTGTAGGGTGTCTTAAAAAAGATTGGAGACGAAACTGATTGTTAACCTAAATGTTGAGGACGATTTGTGGAATTAACCCTTTTCAGATTTGGTTCCCAATCTTTAGGGAATGTAAGAGTAAAATTATCATTTTATAAGTATTAAACAAGAAAAGTGGACGGAAAATTGATGGAAGTACGAAACTCAATTGTTATATAAAAGGTTGGGGATCCACTGGTGAGAAAAAATAATAGAAACAAGATTGTGTAAAAATTGAAAGGTTAGAAACTACAGTGATATTTATCCATTTATTTACCCCACTTTAGCAGCCAAATTTGACACACGAGTTAAGTTTCATCCTTAACCGAGTTATAAAATTTATAATTGATTGATCAACGCTGATCTCATACGCGTTTGATCTCCAGCTTTAACAGTTAAGAGTCAAAAATTTCCATCCTGCTTCCTTGCATGTCTACATTTGGAAAGCTTTTCATTCTTTTCTTCTACATATATATTCCCAGGCTTAATTTAGTTCTGGAAAGAAGAACAATATCTAAAATCTGCAATTGAAACAAACAGGAATTCTGGGATGGTATTAGCATATGACAATTGGGAAAGGCTAGTTCGAGCCGTTCTACGGGAGGAGGAGCTTCTGGAACTTGCTCGGAATCCTAGCATCAGTACCACCTCTTCTGAGTTCAGTTCCTCCAGGTCTAGCTTCAATTCCCCGCTTCAACGTGATTTGAAGGAATTTTCATTGCAAGAACTATTAAATGCCACGAATCGTTTCTCCGGTGACAACAAAATCCGTGCCGGAAGTGCAGGGTTGGTATACCATGGCATGGATAATGGACACCAAGTGGCTATCAAGCTGTTTGGTCCCTTTTTGTCAGGTTGAGACCCAACAAAAAGAAAAAAACCGAAAAACCTGAAAAAATGCTATCAAATCCAGCGAACCCGGTCGAACCTGACCAAACCCCATCCGAAACCAACTTGACTGACCAAGGCCCACCCGTATATCCACGTGTTGTGGGCAACGCATTCTTGAATAAACTCAAGAATTTATCACGACTCGATCACAATAATATTGTTAGGCTACTTGGATATTGCAAGGCCTCCAACAAGCTCATGTTAGTCCATGAATACATGACAAAAGGATTCCTCCATGACTATCTCCACGAGGGGTGTAGGCTGGCTGTAGCCACCCTCCGCCGTGGCTACCCCTCATTTCAAAAGAAATCCTTCTTTTATCTTTTCAAAATTGGCAAAAAAATTTCTTAGAGTTTCTACTGGGGGACGTCAAGTTTCAGCTGTCCGTTCCATCATCTCATAGTTACACCCCAAATCTCCAAGAACTACTAATTACTTCTCCACTAAAGTCATGGCCAACGAGAATCAAGATAGCACTTGATGCAACAAGAGGAATTGAGTACCTCCATGAACATGCTATGCCACCCGTTACTCATGGTAACATCAAGTCTTCAAACATATTGTTCGATGCCTCATGGATCGCCAAGGTAACCGATTTCATGTACTTGAAGTTGATAAAGACTGAGCCCCATGACAAGGTCACTCTCGGTTACATGGATCCTGAGTATTATAGATCACAACAGTTAACAACAAAGAGTGACATTTATAGCTGTGGTGTTGTGTTGATTGAATTGCTATCAGGTCACAAGGCAATTCACAAGAATGAGAATGGAGTTCCAAGAAATGTGGTGGATCATGCAGTTCCATACATAGTTCAAGATGAAATACATGGGGTTTTGGATTCTACACCATTTGAGATAGAGACAGTGGCATATATAGGGTACCTTGCTGCAGATTGTGTAATGTCTGAGGGACAACATAGGCCATCAATGACTGAAGTTGTAAATAGCTTAGAGAGAGAGAGACCTAGAGGCGGTGAATTCATGTGACTTGGCTGATTTTGATTGATAATCTAGCTCATTAAAAAACCTCTCTAAAGGCATGCTTAGCATCGCCGATTTTATCTCGGTTTACCACCGACTCTTCGGCGTAGTCGCATAGCGGTAAATTCTAGGATACATTGTCCCCTTTTGTTCCTAAAAGTCCTCACAAGTAGTTTAGCGTAAGATTATGAGCCAAATGAGAGTTTGAAATGTACATTGAATATTCGCACATGAGCAAACATATTTAATTTTGACCTAGCAGGCTTTAGATTATTATTAGTTCATTTCATTTTGATTGGGTTACTTGTGTATAATGTAAAGTGTACTACTACATGAACGGTGAAGCATCACTCAATTATGTCTCTTTCTTTTCTCTAATATTTGAAAATTCACCACCACTCAATTATTTCTCTTTCTTTTCTCTAATATTTGAAATTCAACACTGTTTAATTTCATTAAAAGTCAAAAAAAAAAAAAAATTCCTCGACAAATAAATTGCCAAGTCACACCAACCAGAAAGTTGTCACATTCTTGGCGGGTAGTCTCACTATACGCGGCACGTTTGTCATCATTATCGTGTACAAAAATCAGATAGATCAATTGAAAAATTGTAATTGATTGGTAGGCGATGGTAATAGCTAACTTAAAATTTAAATTGGAATTATGCGAATGATAATGAAGACAATTAAATAGTCCTCTAGCTAGTTAAACCTTCTAAAACAAATAGAACTATAGGATTCCATAGAATTATTAATTAATTTTCATGAGAACATACATGTATAGATTACACATATCAAGAACAATTTCAGCTTTAAGAACAAGTCAACACAAAAAAATTGGTCAACTTCATATGGTCTTCGGGTTTCGACTGAAGCTACGTCATTGAGATTGTCTGAATTTATTCGTATATTATTATGAATTTAAACTAAAATATTTGATTTGTTGGTGTGACGATTTGGTTTGATTTTATGAAACTACGCCAAGGTGAAATGAATTAAACCCACACATATAAGTTGTGGACCAATGATATTGGAAGAAGTCAAAGAGGACGTTCCCACGTCTCCATCAAAAGGATTAGAAAAGTTAAATTGAAAGAAATTTCAAATTATAGAACTGACGTAAAAATACCAAATTCATGATTACGATTTGTGGCTTTTGGCAATACCTGATGAGATTTCATTCTCCGCCCACCAGTTATTATTTAGGAAAATACTATTGCATGGTATGATAAAAACATATAATAAATTGTACACATAGACACATGTGACTGTGTGATAAATTATTGATGAAAAAGTGACGCGATGTATAATAAGTTAGCAAGATTCTGCGAAGTATGTGTTTGTACATTTTTATTGTACATGTAGTACCGCTTAGTTATCTTATGTTATAGGGAATAGGGAGATCAAAATCATCCGACTATCTGATGGTGGGCTACCCTTGATGGGCTGTGTGGCACAATTGGGTACCTGGATCTGAACGCTATCGTTACTCTTTGTACAATGGAGGCTCGTTTATAATTTCCAAGCCGAGGTTTGTGTAAGAGAGGGCAAATTTGGTAATGCAACTATTACTCACCAATCATCAATCAAACTCCATCTTGCAGAAACGTGGTTGTTAATCTTCAATCATGTAGTGAGTTTTTAGGAATTTTATTTTACCTACACGCATTATGCATACGTGATATTATACCTAGGTGTATGCGAAGTACACATCCAGTCTACAAGTCTATGATTACATGTAATTTGAATGTGTGTCACATATGAGCACATGCATGTTATTATACCTGTGTGTAGGCAAAGTAAAATTTCTGAGTGAGTCTTATAATATATTGAACCCCTTGTACAATCTTGAGCCATTTCTAATTCCTTGGCCAACATCCGTACAAGAGAGGGCAAAGTTGATAATAATAATAATAATAATAATAATAATAATAATAATAATAATAATAATAATAATAATAATAATAATAATAATAATAATAAGATCGCCAATAAGGCCTAGCCCATTTAGTTAGGGGGCTAGATTGAGGTACTGTGACTTAGAAGTCTCAGGTTTGATTTCCCTATATGGAGTATTTTCTACATTTTATTTTAATGTGTATGCCTACTATATGTGAGTTTGTATTGTTAATTTTCTTAACATTGTGTTTCAGTTGAATAAATATCTATGCGTATTTTTACCGCTATGATGTAAATTTGTAATTGTACCTTTTTTAAAAAAATAATAATAAGGTCGGGCTCCACTTATTTAATTTGAGTAGAATGAACAAAATGTGTAGTAATATGCATTGAAATTTCCTGCCGTATGCGAGGAAAACATCACATTCACACCAATTCCATTCCACTTTTTCTTTATATTTCATGTTTTCTTTGTAATTACTTTAGTCAAACATGCACACAAAACTCCAAATCTAGAAACTACGTATCACAATTATAGAATTGTCCCATTCTAGACCATGTAGTCCCTACTAGCATTAACAGGGCACCTTACATTTAATATTTTAAATTTAAATTAAAAATCTAATTACAATACAAAATTAAAGTGTCGGTGGTTGTGTTGGATTTCACCTCTATTCGTGTTAAGAGAAATCCGTAGTTGTGTTGGATTTCTACTCTAATTTGTGGCGGTAGTTTTATAAATAGTTTTCAATGCATCATATGCTTATTTTTTAAGTCAAGCATTTTTACGGGAAGAAATATCACAAGCTCTTATGAACTTAATTATCCAAAAATGCCCCTGCAAGGTCAGCTTTATGAAGGCCACATGACGCCAATTTGATGGCAAGGGGCCTGAAAAGAGAGAAAAAGTGAATGTTAGGGGTCCGCAGCACAGAATTGGAAGGTTAGGGGCCACAGGCGAAGCGCCTTGAAAGCTGAGGGGCCATTTGTGTAATTTAGCCCCAAAAAAAATGTTAAAAGAAAATTCAGACACCCTTGTCATAAGTGACATTGTAGAAATAAAAGTGGCAAGCAAAATTAAGCAATAAATTACTACTCATGTTGAACCTTTGAGTCCCTCATTCACCAAAAGCTTTTGCAGACCGGCATACTACAGAATGGTGCAAGAATTAGAATTTTAACATCATTTCCTTCTTTAATCCTATCGAGTACTCCAATGTCCACTTACAAGGGAATGCAACAAGGGAACCTTATCCTAATATAATTCTTCCCCAGCCATCTTCCCAAGCAGCAGCCTTTGCATTTTTCTACCATTTTCAGTATTGATCAATTCTTCTGGTGTTTCATGCTCATGCTGCCACTAAACCTATGGGAGCCTGCCTTTGCTGGAGTATATTTCTCAATGCGGTGTCAATCTGGTTAAATACCTCCTCCTTGGAAAGACTTCCATCCACCTGCAAACAAGGACAGAGAAAGTTCTTCTTGTGAAGTAACCTGGTGAGGAAGAGGTGATATACCCCCCAGAAAAATGGTATCAACTCCACGATCAGAAATTTGCTTCATTCATAGGAAAAATTGGACAATTACAATGTTTATAGTAAATGAAACATTAATGTGGCTCAGTCGTTAACAGGGATTGCTGAAGGTTTCCCCATAAAACCAATCTTTATTCCAAAATATCATCGATGCAGAACCACCATTCACCTTCAAGGGAAGGTTCTTATTTTTAACTTAGCATACTATTGGGTGTGTATGGAAATGCTGTTTCAAGGATCAAGTTTTTGCCACATTCCATTCATCTTAAAAAAATATTTTTCACATTTTCCATACTAGTTTAACCAAACATTCCCTAAAAAAATCAATTTTCTCAAAATCAATTCTTTGAAGATCAAAATCATACACCCTTATATATGTGCGCTGCAGGAAGATGGACTCTGCCACCTCAATAGAGGCTACATTTAAGAGGGGAATGAAGTTTCAATTTCCCAAGAATTAAACTAATATACACGGGTTAAAAGCTTCGAAGAAAATTAGTAGACGAAGGGATTTGACAATTAGATGGATGTAAGATTGTGCTAAATTCTGAAACCGAAAAATGCTACAATCAATTTATCGCAAGCACTAGAAGAACTACAAAACTATTGATGGAGGAAAAACATGATTACACATTAGGTTCATGAGCATGAAACTGAGGCAGTGGCACAGCCAATGTATAAGAGAACACATAATAACAGCAAATAAAATCCGTTTGGAAAATACGAGTCCAAAAGAGTTACAGACAAGCAGTTGCCAACCAAGTCTAAATTAAAAACCAGTTTTCAGAAATCTTCCTATGGTCACAAGTTAAGGGTCTAATTGACAATCTAGAGCTCTGTCCGGCCAAATGTATGGACATGGTAGGAAAGAATGCACAAAATACCTTCACTGTTATATCTTCGTACATTGAGAGCACCGCATTCACATTTTTGTCATGAGTGAGCAGACGCAATTTTACCTGAAAAAGAAATGCTGTTATAGGGATGTACCAAGTGACTATCAATATAAGCATTTTAGATATATACTTACAGTTTTACAAGTCGATTACAAGTTCAAGACACACGCTAATAAGTTATGATGCACAAGTCAACAAAACAAACAAGGTTCTTTTTTTGTTTCAGGATACAGACATGTTAAACAGAACGTGCCTTTTCTTCTGTATCATCAAAGCGTTGAGTAAGCCTGGCAGCAATTTCTTCACTTTCAGGAGGAGAATATTTTAGATGATATATTTTCCCAGTTACAGGATCCAGTCTGCGGCCAACAACTCTCTCAACAAGGATCTCTTCTGGGACCTGCAGAGCCAAAGAAGTTTAATACACTCAAAGTATGACTACAAACTCGATGAAGACCAAGCCAACAAATGATCAACAAAGTAACCTGAAATTTCTTGACCTTGTAACTGGCAAAAGAAATTTGGATAAGTTTGAAATCATTGTAGATTCTTTGAATTGCCCACATCAAAATCATGTTATCCTAATATGGTTACTTTTAAATTAGCATTAATTTGATAATCTTTAAGTATAACAACAGCAGAATCTCACTTCAAGAAGAATGAAGATTTGAGGGTGGAAGCCAAATCCTTCAAGAGCAGTCGCTTGTGATGAGCTCCTTGGATATCCATCCAAAAGCCAACCTTTTTCCTGAGAATCTGGTTTTAATAAACGGTCCTTGACCATCTGCAACAATATAGAGATGCTAATTCCTTTTTATTTATCTACATATTTTTATTGACAGTGTGAATATAGTGTTTTAAAGGAAAACATACCGTGACAACTATTTCATTGGGAACCAACTGCCCTTTCTCCATGTATTCTTTAGCTCGCCTCCCATTTTCTGTCCCAGCAGCTATTTCTGCCCTGAGAAGATCTCCAGCTGCAATGTGCACCAAATCATACTGCAATTGAAATATGACTTAATTCAATGTCTTGTCTCCTATGATACATCATGAGATATACAGGCAGAAAACCAGAAATTGGCCAGGGGTGACGTGCCATTAAAAACATAAAAGGTGAAACTAAAGATATAAAAGGATAGGAAAATTTATGATTCAAATCCATGCTATATGAACCGACCTGCATTGAAAATCTAAAACATAAGATAACAGAGACCAAAACATTGGACATATAACCTTAAGAAAACAGAAGACTACTGCCAACCAAAAATGTTTACATCTGTGAAGTTAAAAACAGATAAGAACCATGATGGCTGCATTGTCTAATTAGTTGGCTAAACGGCAGGTGTTGAGTCAGTTTTTAAAATTTATACTGATCCTGATTCAAAATTGACACTCTATTACAAATAACTTGCATGATATACGGTTTAGTACTAAAATCCTTCATTAGCTCATTACCCCTCCAAACCTTTTTCCCCCAACGCCCAGAGACCATCTTTATTATGCTAACTTTAGGAAAATGTAACTGGTTACCTAACAAACCAAATTTCACAATTGACTTTTTTGATCAAACCAACAGTTTATAGGGCTAAGATCTATGTATTGTATTATGTTTCCTTTCTAAGTTTAATAATAGCATTATACCAATCATTTTTAAGTTAACCGTATCAATGTGACATTTGATCGTCTATTGCGATCTAAATACATCCACCAGTACCAAATTAATTGCTTCCATGGATAAGTCCAATTAGGTTGTCACGCTATTTGCAACGTGCAACCCGCAGAATGATACTCAGATGCATTTATGCAGCGCTCCTGCACAATGGGCACAATGGGTTATCAAACCCTTGCTGAAACTATGGCTTGTAAGGAATTCTTTGCCAAAGGTCAGTTACATAATTTCTAATATTCCTTTTTGCAAAGTTTGTGTCTTTCAGGGCGTGTCACTTTGAATTATTGAAATTCTTGATGGCAGATACCATATTTTAATGTTCTATTCAAACAGATGTATTTCTACATCTTTTATTATATGGCCTGAACCCAGTCCACTGTGTATATTATTTTGTTGCTAGTTTGAATTTACACGCTTTTGAATGAAAAACAATAGAAGATCATCCATCCTAATCCACCATAATACTAGCCCCTTACTAAGAAAGATTATAGTTTTTAGAGTCCATTTCTAGCATTAGCGGATGGCACCTTTATGGTGTGCCAACCGCAAAACTCCCACACATGGAACCATGCAAAATATGATAAATTATTCACATCAATCTGGGAATATAAGTAGCTTTAAAACCAACCAAAAATGGAGATTTTGACCACCAATAAACAAGCAGAATCCCGTTTCATCATCACATCACAAACAAGCAATACTAAAACATACCCAACTCCCCACCCCCAATAAATAAATAAATAAAATAAAATAAAGAAAAAATCTTCACCTTCTTAGTGATAAGCTCGCATTGAGTTCCTTTACCAGAAGCAGGGGCTCCCGATATCATTACCTTCAAAGGCTCTGGCTTAGTCCCAGACACCACAACCTGCTCCAAATTAACAAACTTTTCAAACAAAAAATATAATTTTTCTTGACCCAAAAAGTAAAAAAGAAATTCAAAAAATACACTCACAGATAAATTTGGGGCATTCTTTGATTTACGGAACTGGGTCCGTGACAATTTCCGATTGAAGTGTAAATTCGAAAATGAGATTCCAGGGTAGGATGATGTTGATTTTGCAGCAAGAAGCTTATCACGAGATGAAGTTAAGGGCTTGTTAGGATTGGAGGATACTGCCATGCAGTTTAATGAATAACAGCTGCTGCAAGCCATTTTGCTGGGATTCAGCCTCGCTCAGCAATCAAAACTCATAAGAAATTCAATAACAAAGAACAAACATTTTTCTGTTTTTCTTGTTCTTGATCAATTTTAAGGTGGACAGGTTCCCACGTTGAGCACGAGAGGGGTAAAAGAATCAACCCGGGCCCAAGCCTGTATCTTGCTTGGGTGTTAAAGGGTGGCCACATTTTGAGCCACCGAATTGAAAAGAAGTTCAATGAAAGACCGACTCTTATTTAATAGATTTCTTGTTTGAAGTCTAATTTATTTAGCGATTAGAGTAATCAAAAGTTGTTTAATAGTTTCAAATTTAGTAATTCATATTCGTGACTATAGTTTAAGACTTTCAAATTTAGTAATTCATATTCGTGACTATAGTTTAATTTCATCTTATTAACTTCAATTTTAATTATTGACCTTTAAGAATCATTCTTGCATATACACACTTATTCAAGAATATTTTCGCAATAGACAAATTATAATTTTCTCGTTGTTTTTGAGAATTTCTATTGTGAATTCAAGTTATTTTCAAGTTTTGTGCTTGAATTGTCTACTTATACTATGTTACTTTTTCGAAAGACAGAGTTGACAACTTAATCTTATCTCATCTTGTAGTTATTTCTAAAATAGAATGAAATACTACTAGTTGGTTGAAAATCTTTCAACTAATATCCTACCGCATAAAAAACCATCAAAATTACCAACATTTCCTAGATTTTTAACAACAAAACGTAAGGTATCGACAAGTGGATCTAGTTGAATTAAATACATGTATTGTGAAAAGATAATAATAATAATAATAATAATAATAATAATAATAATAATACAACATATATTGAGTGCTACAGAAAGATTGCCATGAATTTTTGAACATAAATACTTCACATAAAGTCGTGGAATTAAACTCATGCCCAAATTGATAATACAAACCATCAATAAGAAAAAGCACACTTTTATTTACAAAATAACATGTTGAAGACAATACCTGAAAGAACAACTAAAGCCATATTCTCAATAAATTCGAAGTTGACCGTACACATGTTTGTACGATATATAAACTTGACATCAACTAGCGCCGGGACCGACACCCTTTTTCTACTTCTTTCTTGTACCCTCCTGTTGTAGGAACTATATCAATGAGATCACACTTCTTTCACGTTTCTTACAGGGATTGTCCAAGAGACGAGGCTGTTCACATGAGGCCAGTAGCAGTTATTGAAGGAGAAACATCCTTTCTCCACCTCAACTTTACTTGCAACTTGTGAAGAACAGTCATAGGCATATAGATCAGTGCCTTTTTCATTCTTGAAGATTAGTTCGCCATCAATTCTTGAACAGTAAAGAGGAACCAAATTCTTGGCGCAATCCATTCTTATGATATATTGCTTTTCCCAAACTTCACTGCCCAAACCCTTCAAGATCCAAACATCTATCTGGTTCACGTCTTCATGAGTCACGAAACCAAGGTATCCACTCATTGCAATAATGCGATCACGAACCAGGCCAGTTTTGGGAAGGGGTATCTTCGTGAACTTCTCGTCCTCCACAGGAAATGACACTATGTACTCATTATGATCAACAAAAGGAAGCAAGTGCAGAGCTCCAATTGCAAAAACAGGATCATATCCAAGCCAACTAAGAAGTCCAAAAGATGGTCCATCCACTACCCGCCAAGATTTACTCCCAATGTCAATAATCTCACAGCTAATGTACTGTGATGCATCCTTAAACAAGTGCACTACTTTATATTTGCTTGGACAATGGCAAAACACTAATCCATATGACTCATGATGAGACGACGATATAGTTCCCAAAGGAATTGTCATCAGTTCCCGAGTCACGGGATTCATGAGAATTAAACCCCTCTTCATCCGGTTTTCAAGCAGGATCAAGCCATTGCAAGTTGCTCTGATGTTGCCCATACAAGTTCCATTGTAATCTTTTATTTTGCACTTCCCATCTTTAATTTCCAAGAACTTGATGTAAAATAAAGATGTAGGGCCTATGCGGGGCCAAAGGCATATAGGTAAAGACTGAGAATGCATAATCTTGGATTCAACTGAGAAAGTGTTTGGTTTCATGGGAGGGTCTGATGTTTTGACATTAATGGAGGCTGTATGATTGTTCACAACTGGAGCTAAGAAAAGTAAGCCCGTGTGTGATCGTTGAAGATGAGCATCAATGAAAAGAGAGCTATTAACAATCCCATACCAGGCCTTACAAACAAACCTTAACTTCTGTAGTGATTCAAGTGGGAGTTGAAGGAGGACTTTAGAGATGCAGCTGTTTGGAAGCTTCCGATCTCACAGTATAGGGACTTTCCGGTTGATTTTTCCTCTCACGTTCCAGCTCTTGTTTTCTCCTCACCAACCTGAGCAAGTTACTGCTTTTTCCAGCCTCTGATTTTGCGTTCATCTTCTCTTTCTTGGATCAAATAACTTAGAAAGTAAAATTCAAATGAACACGCTCATGAATACAACTTATTGAAGGGTAAAGGCATTCAATGAACAAAAAAGGATTTAGGGTATAGGGTATGTAAATGATCCAACAACCAATCATTACATCAAGTAGCGGGTTCAATACAAATAACAATATCTTAATAGATTAAGCAGCTAAAACTTTTTATTGTGAACTTCTATAGTATAAAAAGACATCAATAGTGGATTATGTATCGTGGGTATGAGTTGGAGGGAGTGGTTTGATTTTGAATTTAAACAGTCAACCTCCCTCAAATCTTATAATCTTTCCTTGATCATCTAATAGACTGAAAATAAGTGATTTTTGAGGTAAAAAATGATGGAGCTCTCGGATGTTGGAGAATAAAATTACATGAGTTTTAACCATTGCTTAAAAGTATGATTTTCTTAAACCAACACAAATCATTTGCTTGCTTTAAATTATTACATATAAAAACTAAACAAAAATGACGCATTTCACTCTTCTTCGTCCATGATTATTAAAAGATCAGAGGATATAAGGGCAAGACGAAATTTATTGAAAAGAAACCCCCCTGGAATCCAAGTTTTGGCTAAGCCATAGAAACACTAAGTCCAAGCTCTGAGCCGTCTTTTCAGCATTAGGGTAATAAGGGGCAAAATTAGACAAGATCACAATTTTGTCTTAAAACTCAATTCCAATTATGAAAATAAACCACAAGAATTCAATATCAAGATCAGTGCATTCTTAAATTTCTTCTATGTATCAACACATACGCCTATCAGTCTTGAATCAGCATACTCATTTTATCCACCGTTCTTAATAAAACCGTCAAAAAGTTTCAACTCCATAAAAAAAAGGGACACATGGCGACAAAACTTTCTTCCAAAAGGAAATAATTCAATCAGTAAGGCGTGAATTAGTAAACAAAAACAAATTCCCACAAAGGATTATAAACAAGGAACACAAATTACCTTTCTATAGTGGATATGATCACACTGTGTGTACGCTTCTGTTGTGTTTTACGCGAGTAAAAAGGTGGTTATATACACGACGCGAATTTTCCAAGAAAACCATCTTACTATCGATGATTCTTATGCGAGCCTTTTGGGATGTAGCGGGAGTATTTTGTACCGAGTAATCGGCAACTGGCAGTCGCCTACTCGCCTTGACTCGAGTTCATCGGAAGCCATTCATTGTTATCTTTTCTTTCCTTTGTAGATTGACCGCGTATTTCCAGGTGGAAACTCCTTTTTGAGGGGTTAGTGTTGCCCGAGAGGCCCACCGTGACTCGTGTACCCAAATAATCGGCCACTTAGGAAAATTTCGGGGAAAATGCTTTTTGCAACAAAAGCCTTGCCATTTTAAGTAGAGTAATTTTTTCATCTTCTATTTGAAATCAATATTGTTTTCTTGTAGAGTCGAGTAAAAAAATGTAGTGTCACACCTTGATGTTCAACCAGAGTAGGCCATGGCCCAGTTAGGTTATCCCTTGTCTATGTCCATGACACATCAGCGATAAGTTATGAGGATATCTCGTGAGAACTTGTAGATGTATATTGAGATTGAAAGCTACAAGAGAAATTTGTACATTTGAAGTTAATGCATATTGATTATAATAGTGTGTATTTTGAGAAACCATATCTCGTATGTCCTCAAATGTATCCCTTCATTGAAAAATTAGTCCATATATCAATTTAGAGTCTTATTACAATTTGTAGATAAATGTTTATAAAATCTTTTATTATTTTTTTTCCACAATAACACAATGCACAATGATAAAATAGTAAAATCACCTCATTTTACAAAGTTGTTATAAAGCTTTCACTACAAATAACATTTTCCATCATTTGTACAATTAAACCTCAATAAATAAATATTTGATTAATTATTAACCTCAGATAATAAAATTTTCCGGTTCTAAATCACGTCAAAATAATTTAAGTTAACATTCAATAAATTAAGCCTTTCAAAAAACGAAAAAACATTCAATAATAAATTACTAATAATCTTTCTAAAATAATAATTGCTCTTATCCTATGTCATGATCCCCAGTTCTCGTGTATCGGATCTCGGATCACAAATGGGGTAGTCGGGTCTTGGGCTTAAACAGGTTAGCCTCTGGTCGTGACCCAACCCGCTATTCCCGCTTCAGTTGACTGTGATCAGAGCTGGTACTTGGTAGAGTGCGCTTACCTATTTCCTCTTCATGTATCGTAGCCCTCCCTCCAGTTTACTTCCCAAGGTAGTTAAATCATTGGTACGCAGGAATCTTAGTGCAATCAAGGAAACATCATCGTGCAAGATTCTTGTTCCTGCGTGTTGTCATAATCAACGCCACTGGTTTTCTCCTTCAGGTATTTAAATAGTCATTTTGGGGCGCTTTGTTTCTATTTTCATTTGTTGTTATTCAGAGTTTGACTAAGTAAGACAATTTATAAATTTGTAGCTTAATGCTCGATTTTTGTCAATTTTTATGATTTCTTCGATTATGTTGGAGATAGTGTCAAGGTTTTTAGTTGTGGGATTGTAGATATTCTGTTCGTGAAAATGGCTGGATGGTGGATCAATAATGAATTAGGTTTAGCCCTTAAGACTAGAAAATTGCACTGAACAAATGGTGATGCTTCTTTTTGTGAAGCGCTTAATTTCTTGCTGCAGTGTAACATTTTTATTTTTTAAAATGCTCAAAGATATTTGGCAGACAATGTTAATTTACTTTATTGGAGGCTTTTATTATGTACTTTTCTATTTCAAGGATTGAAATTCATTTGCTAGGTTATGGCATAAATGCATGAAGAAATGGACAGTTTTTTATGTTTGCGGATTTAAATTGGCTATGAGGAGCAGACGAGCATGGACTTTTAGTCTGTAGATGCACATTTGGATGTGCCAGCCAGTAAATGGGGAATGGCGGTATTGTTAGAAGTAAGATGTGTCCAACCAAATCCTAGAAAAGAATGAAACTTAAGTATCTTTGGCACAAACAATGGTGACTTATGATAAACAACATCTTACCTTCACATGCTTCAGTTGCATGGTAAAAAAATAAAAAAAAAATGGTTACAAATTCTAGATACTGGTCATTACCTATTTACTCAAATGATCTTTCTGTCTGCAGTCTTATTCGGCAAGGCTCAAGAAATGGTTAGCAATGATGTTGCTTCTGAGCCCATTACTAGGATCCTTTTCTGTGGACCTTATTTTCCTGCTTCTCATAACTATACGAGAGAGTACCTGCAAAGTTATCCATTCATACAGGTGTTTAATATAATTGAATCATCTCCTTATGTTCATTATTTTATCTAATACTATCTAATTTTACATTTCACAAATCAAATTTATGAATTTTATGTTGAGAGTAATGACTTTCAAAGTATTCTTCTATGATCCATCTCAAATCATTTGTCTTGCTATCCATGTTACAATGTTTACAGTGCTAGTATTCACGGTTTGTTGACCATTGTTTCAACAATGTTTGTGCCTTGAAGAGGCTACCATGTGCTTTAAGTAGTATGTGGATGCTATTTCTTTCTCAAATTCTAGTTTACAACTTTGAATTGGACATTTTAAAATCTAATTGAAAGTCCCCTTCAATGATCCATCCTTGGCAAATGGTAACTGATATTCTCTTACAGACAACTTAAAATAGAAAATGCATAGTACAAAATGCTATTGATGGAGCGTATAACTATAAGCCAGGTACCCCTTTAGTCTCCACCCTTCCAAGAGAGACTGAATTCATTTTTTCTGGGACTAGATAGAATTAATATCCGGAGCGAAAGTTGGAACGTTTATTTTTATGACACGAGCCTTGTTTATATTCTTCTCCTGTTATTTGCCTTTTAAGCAGTTACATATGTCTAACCTATTATGTTCTTTTCTTGCATTTCTTCCAGTAGTAACTTCTGATTGTATACTCGTTATTTTATTATCATGAAAGACCTCAAGTGATAGAAATGGACATGTAAATGAATAATTTGTAAAGAGAACTGCACCATTACCTTCTATTTTCAAAGAGTCCCTCTGTACCAATTATTTGGTCCGTTTTGCTTTTTCACAAGGATTAAGAATTCTATTAAAAAGATACATTTGTAATTTGTGTTCCTAATTTTCCCCTATTTAATGAGTAGGATAGAAAATTTATAGTTATAACTTATAACTAAGTATTAAATAGTGGGTAGATTAGTAAAGTAATGTAGATTAGATGTTTTAACATGGAAAGAGGACCCTATTTTTGGAACAGCCCAAAATGGAAAACTGGAGCATATATTTGGGACGGAGGGATGATCACTATTTGTGCATTACCTCTATATTTCATCCTTTAGATGATTATTTAGAGAACATTGTCATGTAAAGATATTTCGTCAACTTGACGTATACATGCTCTTCTTGGGACTATTTATGTGCATCAGCCTGATACTCGTACATTCTTTCTGCCAGGTTGATGATGTCGCTTTTGATGAAATCCCTGATGTTATTGGAAATTATGATATTTGTATAATAAAAAATATGCGATTAAATTCAGATCTCATTTCTCATGCAAAACGGATGAAGCTTATCATGCAGTATGGAGTTGGCATAGAAGGTGACTATTTCCACAATGATTCCAAGTATCCAAGCAAATTTTTTTTAACTGTTTAAATGTTTCTGTCTACTCGCTATCCTAACATTCTTTTTGTTCATAGGCGTTGATATAAATGCTGCCACAGAGCATGGAATCAAAGTTGCCAGAATCCCAAGTGATATAACTGGCAATGCAACTTCTTGTGCTGAAATGGCAATATATCTGATGCTGGGTCTCCTCCGTAAGCAAGTTGGTTTATTTTAATGATGAAATTCAAAACTTGTCTACATTATTGACTTTGTGAAAGCGGATTTTGGAAAGATATTCTTGATTCAATATGTGCAGAAACTGAAGTTGGTATCTTTCTGTGTGAATCATGCATGAAAGTGAAATAGTTAGCACATGGTTTTTTGGAATCTGTATTTAATTTTGTACGAGTAATTCGTGTCTGAGCATCATTCTAAAACATGAAGGAAATACTAAATATTGCATTGGATCTGGCACCGTGAAGGAGAACTACAATTATTTGGAATCTGATTTTACATTTTTCTCAGCAATCAATCATTCTCTTATTTTCCATGTTGTCCTCTTTCTTGGTTTTCAACTAAATGTCTATGGTTCAGCTTTGTGGTAAGTTGCCTTATACAATCCGAGTTGCTCTTATGGTTAACTAAAGCTGTCATGAAAAACTCTCAGCTTTTGCCTGTAGTTAGCTTTTGTTTTCCATGCCTTCTTCTCCCCTTGGCTGTGATCTTGATATAAGGAGAGACTTGACTTTTGTGCATAAGTTTTGGGTTTGGGTACTCTGTAGTGTTATAAATGCTTTTATGCTTTTGAATTGTACAAAGCTGTAGCAAGGTTCATCTCAAATTTCACGGTTAACTCTAATATTCGCTGTTACATAAATTAAGTGGATTTGTGTGTATAATTTTCTTTCTGAGTGTTGAACTTTTCTTTGTATTTCAGTTCATGAAATTATACGCACTTTTCCTTGGTCAATAACTTTATAGTCATTCAAGTGTTGGTGTATGCCGTTTCTATATGGAATTTCGTGATGTCAATGCAGTATGATATGCAAGTTTCTGTGAATCAGAAGAAGCTCGGAGAGCCTGCTGGTGAAACATTGCTAGGGAAAACAGTGAGTTTCTTAAACAGCTTCTTCTCCATCATACGTCCTCTAGCTATGTCCTTGCACTCACATTTCATGCCATTGCTTTGTTCTTCTCAAGGTCATCTTTGAGATCTAACTTGATTAGTAACTTGGGTTTCTATCGTTAGAGTGTTGTGCGAGTATATCATAAAGTTAAACACCAATGAACACTTGGTACATCTTTAATGGCTGTATGTTTGTAGATACTGGAATTCTGTCCTTACATCTGGAGGATACCTTGGCAATAAATGTGTGGCAGAACCTATTTTTTTAAATTTCTTTTCTATACATGATAAACTAGAAGAGAATGCTTTTTATATTCTATACATCGGCAATAGTGCAATATTTATACACCGCTAGAGCTGATACAAAGCTTTTGTAAGATTTTCCTGCCTGCATTTAACATCGAATGGATATGATGCATGTACTGCTTTTCATTGGATTTTGCTGATGAGCATATTATAATAATCCTCAGGGAATGAGCTCATTTTATAACACTACTTATTTTGCAGATATTCATCTTGGGATTTGGAAACATTGGGATGCACTTAGCTAAGCGCTTGCGTCCATTTGGCGTGAAGATACTTGCTACCAAAAGGAGTTGGGCGCTACCCCTGAAGAACTCTTACAAAGTTGATGGTGTGAAATTTTACAATTTGACTAATTAATTAATTTTTTGAGGTCCGGACATTAATATAAACCTTCAATAATATGTATCCAGATGTTGGAGATGGCACCTATGATTATCTGGTTGATGAGAAAGGTGGTCGTGAAGACATTCTCAAGTTTGCAAGCCGTGCTGACCTAGTTGTATGCTGCTTGACAATGAACAGCGAAACGGTCAGATTCCCATATGCTGCATCCAAAAATTGATATGTCATCATGTATTTTATTAACTCTTTTTACTTTCAGGCTGGCATTGTGAACCAGAACTTCATATCTTCCATGAAAAAGGTCAAGGTCTCAACTCTCAATTATCTTATTAGATGTATTCATTCATAAACCAAGTCTTTTGGCACGAGATCCACCAGTTTTCATATTTATTTTCAGTATTACTCTTAACATATTATTTGACTGTGTTGCAGGGTGCTCTTCTTGTAAATATAGCTCGAGGTGGTCTATTGGATTATAATGCGGTTCTTTATCATCTCAAATCTGGCCATTTGGGAGGGTTGGGGATTGATGTTGCGTGGACTGAGCCGTTTGATCCAGACGACGCTATTCTAAAGTTTCCAAATGTCATTATCACACCTCACGTTGCAGGAGTAACAGAATATTCCTACAGACAAATGGCCAAGGTATCCATCTTATAAAGCTTCTACAAAACGTCAGACTACACTGCCAATGTTACTCCTATATTATTTACTGAGATTTTCTCAAGTTATGTTCTAATTCTATCTTGAATGTTGAATTAAACAGGTAGTTGGAGACGTCGCCCTTCAACTCCATGCCGGGAAATCATTGACAGGGATAGAAATTGTTAATTGATCGACTCTGGCCAGACATATAGGCGTTGGGGAGATCTGATTTTTTCCCCCAATCGAAGAGCCAATTGCTCTCATGCACCACTAAAGACGAGTCACATTTCATCTATGTAGACAGAAAAAGGAGCAAGATTCTGACTTCTTTTTCCTTTTTGTGCGCCCTTATCTTGACGCTATATCATTCCAATTCTATCAGTTTCCATTTCCATATATTTAAAACTATTGAACTTTTATTGATGAATCTACTTCTTCGTCTTCCCGAAAAACATATCAACATACATCGTGTCTGTGATCTCCGTAAATTTAAAAAAAATAATAATGATAATAAATAAATAAAACTAAAACTAAAAAAAGAAAGGTGCATCTTTCAATCTAGTGTTAATTGTTGATCATTTTGTCTACATCCCTACCATCCTCCTCGAACTGGTCATTAGATTTAATCTTTCGATTCACATCTTATATCGTCATTTGTCCTGAAATAGAAATATAACTGTAGTTAGTCTCAAAATCGACTTTGCAGGCTTTTGGCTTACCTTTCCATGGAGAAAAAATACCTTCTGGTAGTTCGACACTAAAATTTTCTGCAGCAGGATAGCTCTCGAGCAAGTAGGATATGACTCGTGCATGTATAGCGATGGAGCTCGTATCTTCCCACTTACTTTTTGTCATCGGACTCTCTGAATTCTGTAAATGCATAGTCATAAGAAGGAAATACGAGGATCAAAATAAACAACTACTCCATGGACTCAACAAAACTTGAAAACCATTAAAGAACAGAAATCTAGTCAAATCCTTGCCAATGCCATATACCAAACACAGCCTACAATCTTGTTCACTTTTATTTGTTCCTTGGCCAGGAATGTGTTCAAACAAGCGCTAAAGACACAAACCACCAGCCGAAGAGACAAGAATCGCACCCTAGTAACATTGGAATCTTCAACTGTGCTGCTTGCACTCTTCAGTAACTGTGCTAGTTCATCGGTAGGTGCCTCCGCAAGTTTATTCTCGATCATGAACCTCATGCACCTCAAATTTTCAAAGTAAAGAGGTGGGAATTCTTGAATATCAGGGATGGTGGACAGAACCTAGCAGAATTAGATACACAATTCTCTTTTCACATATATTTTTTCTTCACATTCTTCCAAGTAAAGTAACCTTATAATTCCACTTTCCAAATTCTAGGAATATGATTTCAGTTACTTGTCACAGGATAAAAATAGTTTTTGTTGATCAGAAGAGAAACGAAGGTGCAAAAGCTTATAAGGACTGATTTAAAAGTACCTCAAGCGTCTTCACCGATAGAATGCCCTCGTAGCATACTTTATAAATTTTCTGATATCCTTTGCCTTCTCTTACAGGACTCCACTACTATACACCTCTAGGGGTAGTACAGATCAATAGATGCCTTATCTAGACATGGCATCGACTTTTTAAAAGCTTACTCTGAAAAGCTTTCCCTGGAACCGAAAAGAATCAAGTCTAGGTGCAATCACATTAATCACACTCTCCTCAAAACTTCTCCAAGTTTCAAACAATTCGCTTCCAAAACCCTGAGTCTATCCTCTGGCCTAATCCAACACTTGTTTAAAATCAAAGTTTCAAGATTAGGACATCCCACAAAGATATCAACATTATAATTATGTTGCGAAAACACAAAATTCTTGATCATCAAAATCTTTTTAAGTTAGGCAATGCAAGTGACTTAGGCGGTTCAATACTCCAACTCGTCCTATTAGTCAATTGTAAACTTATCAAATATGGAGAATAAAGCAACGACCTTGGCAATTTAACAGACTTACACTTAGTACGAACTCCAACTTTGAGACTCCGCACCTTGCGCTGAGCCGCGTATTCAATACATTCCTCGACCCAGGATGAATCAACATCTCCTGGTACCGAAAGACGAAAGCTTGCAAGTATACTTACGATCTTCCCTGCCCTTCAGAATACGTTTCACAGATGAAGTGAAACCAGAAACATCCGGGCCTGAATATTTGAGATCAGTACTTGGTTCTCCTGAAAACGTAGTCCATAAAAACGTATGAAGTTGGACGAAGCAGAAGCTCTAATAGCGGATTTTGTGTCAAGAAAAGACATTATATGGATTAGAATACCGTCTGGTAAGTTGCTGAGTTTGTCTAAATCAGACATCTCTTCCTCTTTTCTTCCTTGATTTCCATAATTCTGTTTTGTTGGGCAGCTAATAATCCCAAAGGGTTTTTATGGAACAAAATACGATCAAAGCATACGCGGTCAAAATTTCAATTTGGGCACAGATAACGAAAGCAGCGCGGAACGTAAAGCTTATTTAAAGCATAATTAGTGTTGGGGTAAAAACCCAAATAAAGGTCCCCCACCCCAACCCAGCAAAATCAAATTTAGGTCCCCCAACTTTATTCTTTAAAATAATATATAATAAATTTAAAAAAATTAATATTATGTCAAAAATTATATATATATATATATATTGTATAACAAAAAAATAATAGTAAAATAATGTGTAAAAAAATTTTAAAAAATAAACAAAATCTTTTAATATATTTTTCCCTCAGTTTTTCCCCTACACATTATTTGAAAATAATTTTTTTTCCTCTAATTTTTTCCCTTTGGGTTTTTCCCCCTTAGTTTTTTTCTCCCAACATTAATCTTGCTCTTATAGAGGAGCCGGTAGGGTTTTTATTTCAGGCTGGTCCTCAACCTTGCAAGATATTGTCAACTTAACCCTCAAAAATTAAAATACTGGAAATAGGAAAATAAAAAATTGAAAGACAGACAACACACACATTAAAAAATAAAATAGTAAATGTTTGCATAATACTTGTATGTCAAAAAAGGAAGATAATTTACTAATTTCTATTTTGAAATAAACACAGATCAGTAAATCATAAAATAAACTAGAATAACTAACATATTCTTTGACGAGATAGAAGAGTATTGATTAAATAAGCACCATGTTCATTTTTTATAATGAGCATTAACATCGGAAATAGCACACATGCAATGGGTCTCTCCTCATTGTGAGGGGTTGTTCATCTTAAACATTGAACACAATACTCATCGGAAGATTTTCATTCTCTTCAACCTATTGCCGTTGATAACCAGTTATCCTCTCAACCTTGAAAGAAATGAGCAAATCAGCCTCCATATTTTCACTATTTGCCATTTAGTCCCATATGATGATTCAATCTCCAAGTAATCACATGTCCAATTTTATGATGCTAGATTTGAAGTTTTGAGTAGCATCCAAAAAATTTGAAGTCCACAAGGACGAGTCAGACTGCAAGTTAACATGACTCTTTAGATAGCTCCCTTCAAGATTTTGCCGATTAACTATACTGAAAAATTATAACCAACTTGCTCATGAGATAATAATTTGTATATTTGTACTATTTTATGAAAATGGTAAGCTAGCTAATGGTACGGGCAACCAGAAACAATTGTGAACAAAATGGTATGCTTTCCTTCTCCAACTAATACTCTCTGTCTCTCTCACCAAGTCCAACATCTACGCAGCACTCATCGGATTAAAAACAAGAGCTAAATCAAAAGTTTTAAGGTTGGTGCAATCTTTAGGCATCTTTACAGGCATCAAATCCATGAAAGCTCGACAGAAAAGACACCCTTGCTGAGAAATTCTCGTGTTTTGCTCATGCTACAGTAGAGTCAGAAAGTAGAAGTTGATCTGAAGAAAGTCTGGTGACGTCACTCATTCTCGTTTTGCATGGTTTGATGATGAGTCAGCTTCAATTGGTTCAGTCTGTCTAATGCTAGCCTGGGCATCTGCTAGGAATTTAGGATCTGGCTCATGTTTGTCTGAAGGTTCTCTCATAGCCATGCAAATATAGAATGCTATGACAACGTTTACAGAAATGACAGCAACAAATCCACTCAACAAAGTCAAAGAATGGGGAGACAGCTGAGTTATCCCTGTCACAGATGAACGATAGTTAAGAGCAGGTGCAAAAACAAAGCTCAACATAGATTATGATCTTGTAATAAAGAGTTTAAACCACTTGGCAAACAAATTGACAGTTCCAAATTTTTCGTTCTTCACTAGAATGCATATATCAAATCAGGTGCACACCATATTTAATGTCGTGACGTAGAAATTTCAAAATCTTATCCATTGATTATAATGATATTTTTTATTTCAAGTTCTTCGTTCTTCACTAGAATGCATATATAAAATCAGGTTCACGCCATATTTAATGTCATGACGTAGAAATTTCAAAATCTTATCAATTGATTATAATGATATTTTTATTTCAAGGTCACCAAATTTTCGATTGAGATGTCATAAAAAATGCACTGATAAAAGAAAGTTAAAAAGGGTGCTGATACAGCTGCCAGATAAATATAATTCAATAAATAATATAATCTTGCAAGTTTAAACAATTTGACAAGATGCTTAACGAAGCAAATTTCATGAAAAATGCACTACACATAAATTTACAGTCTCGTAAATTTTACATGTTTTATTAGTTTGTTGACACTTTTGGTGAAAGTAAAAAACACAATGAAATAATGACTACATAATGAGCGATTATATGAACTGATAACATATTTATTAAGGCATTCTCCATTTCTTCCCTTCAAAAGAGCAATAACCAGAAATTTGACCTAATAGTTGAAAAATGAAAATAAAAATATGCGAGAATACAAGATCTCGAGATACCGTATGTGTTCAAAGAAAGCCCCATACATGATACAACCCAGCAAGTAGTACATTTTTAATTTAAACAAGTTTTACTAAGTCAGTTAACAACTAAGGGTAATAACAACAGATGCTTAGATATTTAGAAAACCAGAATATTCCCTGGCGCCTAAAGATAAGAAGAAAAAGTCCGCAGCGAATTAAGTACTTTTTGTTTAGCAAAAACAATTTGAACCCAAATGTTAAAGTTCGTCTAACTAAAAGTTTGAATTTGCTGGGATGAAAATGTCAAATATGAAGCACCACCTGGATGGACCAGATTTCATATCACAGACTATATGAGTCACAACATGAGTACATGACATTAGCTCACCCTTACTCGGCTCTTCTGGTGTCAGGTAACCCAAAACTTCAAAACTGATGTCCAACAATGTGTGGGATACTACAATCACCCTCTTCACAACCAATGAAGACTAGTGAGTCTGGGGTATTAAATTTATTTTCTTCAACCTCCTCCCTGAAAGTTTCTAAATATAACAGAACTCAAAGCTCTAATAGAGAACACTCAAACATGCTCACTGAGCATCTCGGATGCTAATGTCAAGAGTCAACAGGGGAGGAGGGAGGGAGGGAGGGAGGGATGGAGGGAGTCATGTGGGTCCCATGCTTTTTTATTTTTTCTATTTTCACTTTTTTTAGTCACTTTTCTCTCTTTTTTTCTCACTTGTCCTTCACATTCTCTTCATTGTTTCTTGTGCCATATCTATAATCCACATCCAACTTCACATACTCCACTGTCATTTTTATCATTATTTTTGAATTTCTTTCCAGCTCTCTCATCTTTCTCACTTTTCCAGCTCTTTTTCTATATGCTTCTTTCCATTCCTCTTCAAGTAAAATAATCATCTCTCTCTATCTACCTCCTGTGCATGATCTCCACATCCACATTTGCATTGGAGATGCTCTTATCCAAGAAGTGTGCAATGGATAGCTATCAAAAATTACTAAAGAAGTGCATTAAAACCTATCCTTGACCAGAACAATCATAGAAACAAACATTAAAATCCCATTCTTCTATGATAAATATTAATACAAGCAATCAAGGTGTGAATGAAAAGGTGCACATGCAGTTCGTAACTAAGGGTTCTTTCCCAAAATAAGATAACTGCCCACAGCGATAACCAAATTGTTACAAAAGATAAGAGAAAGTTCATAGCAACTAAACGGTATGTTTATTGTTCAAAAACAGAGTGCAATTTTTCCCCAGAAGTGATAGACAAAAGCAACTGTGATGTATCACAGTGGCCAAGAAAAAGCTTACCAGGGATCAAATTATTGTTAAACCCATATAAAATTGCAATGGGATCTGCCCACATAAGCATGGATGCAACAAGAAACTTCTTTACAACTTCTGACATTGCTCTCCTGCGCCATGAAGAAATGGACGGCAAGTTGTTATATATCAATAATAAAATTCAAGATAGTTAAGTAAGCAAATTGGACGAAGGCAGACTAAATTGGTCATTTCATCCAACAGACACAGAGAGAGAGAGAGAGAAAGGGGGTGGGTGGGGAGGGTGTATAATAGAATAAAAAATAATAGCGATGGTTTTACGAAAATAGTATGTGTATTTCACAAAATACAATCTAATATGGTAAATATCATCAGGGTCGCAATCCTCCTATTCAAACGCCAACTTCACTACACATACACAAATATTATAAATACAATGTGATCTAGATGCAAAGGAAGGCTATCGAAACTGAACTAAGAATGAACTTTCTTACAAAATAAATAAAGGCAACCACTTTGAAAGAACAGCAAGCATGACTTGAAGATAAGTCTTTCTTGACTCCAACTTACTTAAATCAGTGAAAGGGATTTGTAATTCCATTAATTTAACAGAATCTTTATTCTAAATCTTGCTGCTTGATTGACAGACCTTCTTAGATCTGTAAGGTGTTTTGATCCACTTGAAAAGTCGTACATTGAAAGCTTAACAATTCCCCACCCCCAAAACCCCATCCCTGATTTCTTCTTGAGCACAAAATTCTTAATCCAAGCTTTTTACTAAAGCTAGCCACTACATGAGACCATGCCGGAGTCAAACCGGACCGTTAAAACATAAAAGTGAGCATAATGAAATCAAAATTCGCACCACACTTCAATAGAAAAATAAAGAAGCTCAAGATATTGTATGGATAATTTACACTAACAGAGGACTCAAATGACTTCCTTGAGAAAATAGCACTAATAAAATAACAGTTCGAGTACAATCATAATATTCCCACAATCAAGCTATTAAAAACCCATAGAAACATGTTCTAGAGTACTGCATCCAAACAATTGATAAAATTATATGATAAGCAAGAGAATAATCATTGTCAAAGTCTAAAGGCAGATGAAAAATTGATTTTTTGTCGTTCCTCATTAATTTAAACACGAAAACCTTACCAAAAAAGAAAATTCGGATTTTCTCCCCGGTTTCTTCTCCTTCTTTAAGCGCCCTTTTTAATTGTCCAACTAGCAACCAAATCTGTCTCTTTGTACTGAATTGGAAGTTGAATGCCGCAGTCGCATACAATATAGATCTTTGGGTTTACTTTTGAGTATGCGGGCAAAGCAAGATCTGTCAACGTGGAGAATGAAATCGCAAGGTAATTTTCTGTACCAGGAGATCGATTCTCTTGCGGGCCGTAAATATTTTTAGACACTCATTTTGGAAGTTAATTTTACTTTTGCCCCCACAATCTCAAAAAGTATTACAAATTAGCCCATGTACGCGTGGTAATTTTTGGAACATTTCCAAACACCATAATTATAATTAAAAATATCTCCTAATGGCAACTATCTCGTGATGGAACAAAATTTTGGAAGTTCCAAACATTGCCATGATAGTAAAATTAAGAATGTGACATGTAAATTTATTGGACTCAATTTATTATTAAATTAAAATACTTAAATATACATGTGTATTCTATTGGGTTTGTTGCTAAAAATAATTCAAAGTTGAAAAGGAAAAGGAAAGGGAAAGAAAAAGAATCTTATGAGGAAAAATAATCCAAATTATAGAAGGATTATCCTATCTTTCAAGGAAACAAGGCCTATAAATAGAGATGTTTTCTTCTTTTTTTATACACAAGTGGTACAAGCGAGTTGAGGGAAAAATTACTGAGTCTAGCATCTTGAAGAGTTTTTTTTATAACTTTTAGTGGTTTGTTCGAAGAGTAGAAAATTAGGTGTGGTAAAAATTCGGGGTGATTTTCTAGGTGTCACTTGGGTCGGGTCAGAGAGTCTTGTGAAGCAAAATAGTAGTCTAACATCTTGAGATTTCTTGTATTGTTTGCTGGTTGGGCAAAGGGTAGAAATTAGTAGATGCGATAAAGTTTGGTATATTTTTCTTATTGTACTTGGGGAATGGGTTTTGGCGAGTGAAAATTCTGTATGGTTGTAGCGACTTTAATCATATAGTGGAAAGCTTTGACAGTCCGTTAAATTCTTCTTCGTCTTTTATTTTTTTTGTCTCAATTAAATTCCTTGAACAACGGTCCTGTTGGCGTAATCGGGGAACTCGCTTTAATTCCCAACAGTGGTATCAGAGAGTCAGGTTTTGTTCTAAGTGGAGTATAGGAAAAAATGGCGTACGAAGTGGTGAGAATCAAGTTTGACTTGTGGTTAGAACAAGTCTGAAATTTAATGATTTTGATTAGGCAATTTAATACTTTCAAAGGAAAACATTCTCCTTGTTCTAACAAAGTTGCTAGAACCAATATGAGCGCTAATGATTGGGAAGATTTATATTTGAAGACTGGAACCAGGATGTGTCTCTATCTAACCAGAAATATTCTTGTAAATATTCATAGAATATTTGCTGTGAAGAAATTATGGCGTCAATTTGAAGAGGTTGATCCGGCAAGGGGTTCTTCAAATTTGTTGCACATGAAAAAATTGTTTAGTTCTTTACGAGTTGGTGCAAATACAAAAATTCTCAATGAGATAGTCTGGGGACTGGTGGTTGTTGCAACTTGTTGGTGTTGTAGACTGGCTGACCACGTAAGAAAACATTGTTTAGTTGGAGCAGGTTAGGCTACTGTTCGAATTTGGACAATCTGACTCTCTTGGTGTGAGGGCGGTGGAAATGTGCTATGAAATATGTAGGTACATCATCATGGTGTGTCGCTAGGTGCCATGGTAACAGATGTGTGTTACTTCTAGAGTTTGTATTTACACACGGCATTGGTTGGCGGTGATGCAAGGTGTTTGTTTGTAGTAATGTCGATGGCTGATGAGCTCTCTGAAAAGCTAACGAGAGAGTTGCACCACAAATTTCAGCATGTTTATTTCGACATTGAGTCGATGAAATGCTTCGAATTGTTGTTAATTCTAAGTGGTTATATATACTCATGTGGTGGAGTATGGGATTATCAAAGTGTGTCAAAGGCTTGCCTGCTAATTTCTCAAGTATTGTGTACAAGACTGGAGAAGATGAAGATTTTGGCTTATTTTGGCAATGTGGAGATTGTTGAGTTTGTTACCAAAAATAATCTAAAGTTGAAAAGGAAAAGGAAAGGGAAAGAAGAAAAATCCTAGGAGGAAAATGAATCCAAATTATAGAAGGATTGTCTTGTCTTCCAAGGAAACGAAACCTATAAATAGAGATGTTTTCTTCTTCTTTAATACACAAGTGGTATAAGGCGAGTTGAGGGAAAAATTAGTGAGTCTAGCACCTTGAACAGTTTTCTTGTAACTTTTCGTGGTTTGTTCGAATAGTAGAAAATTAAGTGTGGTAAAAACTCAGGGTGATTTTCTCGGTGTCACTTGAGTCGAGTCAGAGAGTCTTGTGAAGAAAAATAGTAGTCTAGCGTCTTGAGATTTCTTGTGTTGTTTGCTGGTTGGGCAAAGAGTAAAAATTAATAGACGCGATCAAATTTGGTATATTTTTCTTGTTGTACTTAGGGAATGGGTTTTGGAGAGTGAAAATTCTGTATAGTTGTAGCGACTTTAATCATATAGTGAAAAAGTTTGATAGTCCGTTAAATTCATCTTCGTCTTTTATTTTTTCTTGTCTCAATTAAATTTCTTGAATAACGATCCTGTGGGCGTAATCAGAGAAGTTGCTTTAATTCCCAACAAGTTCTTTATTTCGATACTTTTAAAATGTCAAAATTTTTTTTCCTCATATAATGAGCACCCCAATCAAGAACATACACATTCTGATCTTCACTTTCGCTCTCTTTCTTTTTTTTTTGCCCTTTTCATTTTTTTAATTATTGAACCGTTTTAGAACAACCATGATCTAGAATTTACTATGTGCTCTCTTTTTTTATTTTTTCCTTCCATTTTTTTATTATTGAACCATTTTAGAACAATACTACTAAAGACATTCATCATCTAGAATTCACTATGTGCTTAATAACAAGCATATCATGTGATCGTCAGATGTATACTGAGAGATGAAGACTATAGCTTTAAAATTATATGGGATTTTAACGATCTCCGTTAAAGTGTTGACCCATTTAACAAGCAAATGGCATTCGTGATGTACAAATTTGGCGCCGTGTCCTGTTACCCTTGGACGCTTCACGAGTTCATGGTTCTTCCTCTGCTTCATTGGCGTCCCTATTTCGCGAGCCGAATTTTTCTTCATTGTCCGAGATTATGGGTACGCTGCACCTCTAAATCCCATTTTTTGATATTTGCCTATAACTCTTGCCCGGTTCACTCGAACTCACGCAATGATCCAGATTTCTTGGACCGTCTTCTTCAACTCTGCATGAATGTTAATCCTGAGAAACCCGTTAAGCAAATACACGCGCAACTGTTTGTTACGAATTCATTGTCCTCTGCTTTCTTATCTGCTCGGCTTATATCGGTTTATTCCAAATTAAGTCTTTTGGATGAAGCCCGGAAAATATTTACTACTGCAAAAGAAGATTGCTTTTCTAATTCGCTATTTTGGAACTCGATTTTGCGTGCTTATGTTTCAGTTTTTGCTTACACAGATACTCTTCGGTTGTATCGACACATGCGTGAAGTGGGTCTTCAGCCTGATGGATTTGGTTTTCCGTTGATTATAAGGGCTTGTGCTATGAAGGGTGATTTAATGTTATGCAAAATTGTTCATTCTCATGTTCTGCAAACTGGTTTTGGTAAGAACCATCATGTGAATAATGAATTATTGATAATGTATGGGAAATTTGGGCTGATGGATGTCGCGTGTCAGGTGTTTGATAGAATGCCTGCCAAGTCTCATGTTTCTTGGAACACAATGGTCTCTGGTTTTGCGAACAATTTTGACTGTGATGGGGCGCTTTCAGTGTTCTCAAGGATGGAGAGTGAAGGTTTGGAACCTAACTGCGTTACCTGGACATCATTACTTTCTAGTTTCGCTAGGTGTGGGTTCCAAGATAAGACCTGGGAATTTTATGTGTTGATGAGACAAAAGGGGGTTAACGCAACTGCTGAGTCGCTTGCTGTTGTTACATCAGTCTGTGCTGACGGTGACTTCAATGGGTTTCAGAAAGGTGAGATTGTGCACGGGTATGTGATGACGGCTGGCTTTTACAACTATGTGTTTTTGAGGAACTCACTTATAAATATGTATGGGAAAAATGGTTTCGTTGAAGAAGCAGAGTATCTGCTTGCTGGATTGGAACATAAGAGTATAGTGAGCTGGAATGCATTGATATCCTCTTACGCTGAGTCAGGACTGTGTGATCAGGCTTTTTCTGCACTTTGCCGGCTGGAGAAGGAAAATAGAGATTCAACAGGAAAGCCTAATGTCGTAAGTTGGAGTGCCATTATCAAGGGATTCGCTGCAAATGGGCGACACGAGGAGTCCTTGGAGCTATTTCGCCAAATGCAGTTTGATGTAGTATTGGCCAATGCCATCACAGTTGCAACTGTCTTGTCAGTTTGTGCTGAATTATCAACACTTCATCTTGGTAGAGAAGTCCATGCTTATGTACTCAGAACTCAAATGGATGGTAATATTTTGGTGAGAAATGGTTTGATTAACATGTACATGAAATGTGGCAGCTTGAGGGCAGGGGATACAGTTTTTAAAGGAATGGATTGTTGGGATAGATTCTCTTGGAACACAATGATCACTGGATATGGGATGCATGGACATGGCAACAGTGCTCTTACAACTTTTCATCAGATGGTGAAGGCAGGAATTAAGCCGGATGAGGTTACTTTTGTTGCTGTTCTTTCTGCTTGTAGTCATGCAGGGCTTGTGACTGAAGGTCGTGACATTTTTTATCAGATGACTAGAGACTTCCAAATCGAGCCCCAGGTTGAACATTATGCTTGCATGGTTGATCTTTTCGGACGTGCTGGCCTTCTGCAGGAAGCCAGCAGCATTGTGAAAAGCATGCCCATGGAACCCAATGCTTGTGTTTGGGGAGCCCTACTTAATTCCTGTAAAATGCACAAAAATACAGATGTCGCTGAAGAGACTGCTTCTCAGATTTTTAACCTTACTTCTGAGGTGACAGGTAGCTATATGTTGCTTTCCAATTTATATGCTGCTAGTGGGAGGTGGGAGGATTCTGCAAGGGTGAGAGTCTCAGCAAGGACAAGGGGCTTGAAGAAGATTACTGGGGAAAGTTGGATAGAGGTGAAGAATAAGGTCCACACATTCTCAACTGGAAACACTTTGAATGCAAAGGCTGAGGAAATTTATGCCGTACTCAAGGATATGAAACTTCATATGGTGACGGAGGGTTATGTACCCAACAAAAGCTTTGGCCTGCAAACTGCTGCTGAAGAAGAATTTGCTTAGTACTGTCATCCGATGAAAAATTGAGTTAGTGGGAGTTATCACAATCAAACAGATACGAAAATTTTTTGCGACGGTCCTTTGATGTGTGCAGCACCATAAGACTTCAGGTCTTGTATGCCAGAACCCCTGCTTACGGACACCAACTGTGGCCATCTACTTCTGTAAGTTAAGTCTCTGATTGCTAGAATGAGAACTTGTTCATTCATTGAATATTGATAGGCTGATATCCCCTAACGTTACAAAAGAGCCCATTGAACTCCCCTCTCTTGTAAGTTGCCTATTATGCATTGCTATAATATTGTATTTCGTTGCCAAATTTCCATGCTGTTAAAGAATACATGGATGCATATAGATATTGTTTAATTAGGTAAACCTATAAGTGTTTTTTATTTGTTTATAGTTTTTAAGTTTCTCGTGTAAGTTTTAGAAAATTATCATCCTTTAGAAAATGAATAGAAGTTTACGCCACTCAAGACTTCTGGAAACTGATGACGAATTTTAGGCTAAAACGTATTTAAAAGGCTTCTTTATTTATGCCATTGTTTTGTGGATATTTAAGATTGTATTTTTTTTTTTTTTTCTCTCTTTGTGGCTGAAAATCTCCTCTATAATGAAATTGACTCCAAAAATTAATTATCTCACAAAGTCACTGATTGAGGGCATGAAATGGATCTCCCATATTTCATGGGTTAAAGCTTGGACCTTCAAGATACCACGTCCTGAAAATCACATGGGAGGTTCTTAAGGTTGGTTTTATACGGGGTGTAGTACTGCAAGTTCCATTATCTATGCTAAATTCTGCCATTGCTGTTTGTGAACTGTCGGACAATTTGTTTCTAAGCGCTGAAGTTCTGCAACTACAGTTTCTGTGAGTGTTGGAGTGATGAATATGCTGGGCTGCTTGTCTTTGGCATGCTGGTATGCTATGGAGCCGGAGGACTAGCCTGGTATTTTTCTTTTTTGGTTTTGTTTTGGGGGGGAGGGGGGTAGTGGTGGTGCTGAGAGAATTTGGCGTGAAATTTGATAACTGTGCAGACAGGTTTTTTTTTTTTTTTTTTGGTGCTGGGGAGTTCCCCACCTGGGGGGTTGGGAAAATTTGGGGTGAAATTGGATCAAAGAGAGGATTTTATTTTTAAAGCACAAATGTTAGTTTCAATTACCTTTTCCTCTGGAAGATTTGCTTTCTTTTCAGTTTTTTTCTGGAATTCATTTTTTTTTTTTTTTTGAAACGTTCCGAAATTCGTTTCTTCTTTTTTAAATATTATGTTGAAATGCAAAGTTGGATTTTTTATTGAAATGTCCTGGAGTTTGATTCTTATTTCATTCCAATTTACATGTTCAGCGTGTGTACATGAAATTGCACACGATGTTGACAGTGAATTATCAGACTTCAGAGCATAGTTTGACTAACTCTCTCAAAACTGTTGTGCTGCCTAAGGTCTATACAAATTTATATAGTTGATATATTTCATGGTTTACCACTTTACAGGGGTTCTGAGGTGGATAATGTATATGTCAATGATGCTAGCAATGCTGGAGAGGGCCCCAGAGACATGGGGCATTGCAAAACGAAGTGAGGAAGCTGAGGTGAAATTGAGGAATGTAAGTTGGAAAAGAATTCTGAGGTTTCTGCTCTGTTGGCTGAGAAAAATTTAACGTGAACTACAGAAACTGATTTAACTTATCAGTTAAAGGAGGAAATCGGCTGAAGCGGAATATTCAGATGAGAAGGCTTATGAGAAAAATGGAGGAATTATAGTTTTCTTGTTTGGAATCCTCCGCAAACAAGAATGAAGAAATTTTGGAACTTTTGAAGGACATAGAACTCAAAGTCGTGATCAGGGTCTGCAACATCAGCTGAACAGCGATGCCAGGAGCAATCAGCGACATCAAGGAACAATAGCATGGCATAAGTTTAGGTGGATTATCTAATGTTAGTGTTGATGTAGATTCAAGAAATGACCAAGTCAATTCAAGTTGGACACAGCAGAACGGCTTTGCAAGGAGCAGTCAGGGACGGCCAAGAACAATAGCATGGATAGAGGGATACTATAGTTTTTGTAGGCAAATTAGCTAATGTTTAAATAATGTTGATGTAGAGTCAAGAAATGATATAGTCATTGCATTGGACTTGACATTGTTGTAACATTTGGTCAAAGAAGGAAAAATTTGCTGCTATTCTGGTTAAGCAAGTTAGTCTAATTTGGTTAAGCATTCTGAGTTGTATTATGGCTAATAATAGAATATTTGGTTTAGAAGTTTTTTCATTTAAAAAAAAAAAACACTAGAGCAGGATTTTATGTTTGTCTTTCCATATTAATGAACGTCAAAACATGAAGAAAAAGTTATCTTTTATGGAGTAATTCATTGTTTTGATAACCAGCAGGAGGACTGATACCTTCATCTCCAAACAAAGACTTACATCTCCAAGTTATTTCTTCAACATTTGTCGATCACATTTGCGACTCAATTCAACAGTGGAAAGTGTCTCACCAGTCAGATGTGGAGACTGTTCAGTTAGAAAATGAAAATGTAACCAAATCGTTCTGTTACTAACAGTTGAACGGAAGAAACGCATGAAATGATTTCCCTTCCATTGACCATAGCAAACAATAATGTCATCTTCCCTTGGGATGTAATGAAGTATTAAACAGAAATTGAGTACTAGGAAAGGAAGTTGATCATGGGTTAAAAATTAGCCGGGATTTCATTCTCTTACCTTACCTGGTTAACCACAATTTTTTTAGCAGATATAACTTAAAAGAGTAGCGCTGAGATACAATATTTTCTTCCTCTGGGTTCTGGCATTAGTCGTCTACAAATAAGCACCCTAGATAATGTGTAGACAGTCTCTGTAATAACGCCTCTATGAACTGCAACTATTTATTGAAGAGAACTATTACAACCTCAACACTCATGGAAAGGCCAAACAAAGGAAATCAGTACAGCACGAATTGCTTGTTGCTTTCTCTCACAGTGTGACTGTTCACAACCTTAAATTCAAACATCGAGATTATCAACCGATATATCAATTTAAACCTTATGTAATGTACAAGTCGGGCGCAACTTGTAACCTCCAAGCCCATCTGCCATATCCAATGAGCCACAATGTACAAGTCTGGTCGCGCCTTTAGGGCCTTTTCATCGCACGAGGAAAGAATTCAACCACACCACTCTTCTCTGGTCTCATCAGCTAGTACCCCCATTAAGTTTTATCAACATCCAGGAAGAGACTGGGCCGAAGCAAATGGTGAAAAGCTTGTGGTCGACTCGCTGTTATGTAGTGGATTAGGCTGACGACTAGATGACCCAATATAGCTTGACGAAGCATTGCCCGGACTAGGTATATAAGTAGACATGTATCTGGAATTAAAAGGGGATGCCGAGGGGTACCCTATAGAGTGAGGTGAAACTAAATAAGCAGCACGGGATCTTTGGGAAGACATGTTCCTAAGATCGACTGAGCTTTGACTTGTACTAAGGTGTGAAGATTGAAGGTGTGACTGAAGAGACTGCTGGTTATAAGGAGTGCTAGCAGCCGAATGGGGACGAGAAACTGATGATGAACGAAATGATGTTGGCGCTATTTGTATGGCCGGGGATGATGCAACCGATGATCTGAAAGATGACAACACGGAAGCAGAAGAAGTAGAGGCTGCGGTTGATGAAAGCAACGGTGTAGATTCTGATGCTGGTGGATCACCAGTACTAGTTCTTGCATCACGTTTGCACACGGGACAGAACGTTCTCCACGATGTTAGCCAAGCATCGACGCAAGTAGCATGAAATTCTGAAAAAATCCACTATCAAGATATTGAACTATAAAAAGGAACAAAAACATTTATCAAAGCATAGTTTCAAAACAAAATGAAGAAAAAGAACCACACAGATAATTCCTTCCTTTTTATTGATTTATTAATTTACTTATTTATTTGTTTTTTGTTTTTTGGGCACCCGGGGAGGGGGGTTGTGTGTTTGTATAACACACACACACACATCCCCCCCCCCCCAATCTCTCTCTCTCTCTCTCTCTATATATATATATATATATATATATTACAGGCTTACACATAATTTCCATTAGCTGCAAAAAATAGCTTAAGGTGTGTCCGCTTGATATCTTGTTCTATACCTGTTCTATTCTAGGATATAAAGGGGATAAATATCCTCTCTTGCTACTGCAACCTAGATTACGCAGCCAACTATACCTTTAGAAGTGGAGAAAGAGAAGCATATTGACCAAATAACCAGACTACACAATATCATTTCATATTAATAGTTGGTCAAGAAGAGACATAACATGTTCTTAAATTTTAGGCCATCATAGGGCCCTGCCCAAGGCATGCCAAACTTAGCCTCCAATGTTCAAATTTTGCCCCCAAAAAAAAAAGATATCTAGGGTCAATTGCTAATACCTATGGGACACCAATCTCTAGAGCGCCACAGCAATAAATAAGAGACAACTATTTAATCGGGAAAAAGATTGTAATACTTCAAATTGTACAGCATCGAATTTTCTACAGCTGGGGGGCCAGATAAAAGAAATCAAGGAAGCCTCTCAAAATCGATAACCACATAGACAAGGTCCACTGGTAACTTGACAGCACAAGACAAAATATTACACTAAGTTATTCTTCTAATTGCATGTTAGATTCTGCTAAAAGCAAAATTTCTAGAAGAAGAAAAGCCAGTCACATTAAAAAAAAGGAAGTTAAAAAATAACAATGACATTCATGTTCAGTAAAATAAGAAACTTAAAGGTAAGAGAAGACTTTACTATGGTGGCACGGAAGAATTCTGAGCCTCTCTCCAACAGTATAGTCTTCAAGGCATATAGCACATGTCTGTGAAGTACAATTATCCTCCAAGACAGCAGTAAAAATTAAGCTTGGCATGGCTTTCACCAGACGGCTACTCATCCCATGAAATTCACGTACGTGTGGAGCTCGTGGCCGTTCTCTTCTAATTCGGTGCCTCCGGACAAAGAAACAGGTAGCCAATACTGCTGACATGGCAAGTAATGAAATGAAAGAAATAGCCATGATTGACCATGCTGAGTTCTCAAAGGATGGGATAATCCAGAGTTCCACATCAGCAGCTCCAACATATTTTTTCAATGTCTCACCTGAAGCTTTAGAAACAAACACAGCATATATTTTCATACCAGCAGCATTTCCAGCCACTGCATTTTTCAGTCCGGGAAACATCATTAGCCATCAAAGAGTACAATAGTCAACTTTTAAAGAGACCAACTTTTTAACCAAGAAACAGAAGCAAAAGCACACAAGTGGATAAGAGAAACTTTGGCGGTCATTAACTAAACACATGGAGCAGTAGGGACAATTTTGACTTAGTCAAGTTTTACCTAATGATATTTTCTATGATGCTGCATCTTTCGATCCTTAATATTTCATAAGCCAGAATTTCAGGTGTTGGCTGTCTCTTACTCTCTTATTATGTTCACGTTCACTTGTCTAAAACAAAGGAGATAATGTCGGAGCCAAGAATTCTAGCAACCAGAATATTTCAGACTGAATAAATATCATTTTCAACTAATGGGCATTTATTTTGGGGAATAAAGAGAAAGAATTCTTTGGTGCAGCCAACTGCACAATCCTAGAATTGCATCAGCTCAACATGACGGGCATTGGTTAGAGAGATATAACTTACAAGGACGTCCAGATTACAAGATTTGCGGACACCAGCTAACATTTCAAGAACCAAAAACACAATACTGATGCTACTATCTCTTATGCTCATAGCTCGTTTTCACTACATGAATACACTTTAAGGCATCAGGCTATTATATCATATGTGATGGACATCAATGATGACAAGGCACAAGCAGTGAAAGAGAATACAGAAATAGTTCATTTTAATTAAGGTCCAGCAACAGAAATAATGTTCATCACCGGTTCCAAACCAAAGGTGTGGATCACACGCTTGAGGTTGGCCAAGTTTGTGATTCCTAAAACTTAATATTGAAGAAATACTAAATCCACAACATATCATATAAAAAGATGCAGGAGGAAAAGCCATTACTTGCAACTAAATCACCATCTTCATTGTCGTATACAATTGCCGCCTTGAATCGTGCTGCTTGTGCGCTTCTGACTTTATCTTCAAAGCTGCAGTTTCCTCTAATTATTAACACGAATGGAGACCTCGTGTTGTTCTTTTCTAAATCAATTTTATTAGTCAATGGTGAACAGGCAGCCAAAGGTTCTGCCACATACAATGTACCAGATATCCCAGATCCTTTCACCGATGGAGCTGGAATTCAAAGGTAACTTCAGTGAATGTTAGGCAAGTAAACATAATATATGCTAGAAAAAGAATATACGCATGCACACGAATATACACGAATCTAATGAGAATATGTATCAAACTAGTTTATTTTTTCTCATTCCTACAAGCAGGATCTCTTCCTAAAGGTTGTTGATGTGGGAGAAGAAAATGAACAGGAAATGGGTTTATCTATCTAGTAGAATAGTCTGACCATACTACTAACAACTAAACTTGACAAAAATCTTCCATTTATACAGAATACCAATAATCATATGAAACTAAAGAGTTCAGAATTTTATTGCCCTGATACCAAATATCATCTTTAATCTAGCCGACTTACAAAACGAGCTAAGACCTACTAATTTCTCCGTATTTCAGCTGAAAAGAACATTACTTTCCGCAGAAAAACGACCCACACAATCAACTTGATTACAGATTCTCACAATTTCCAGCTGAATAGGAAGCGAGACAAACAAATTTTCCGATTTTGCAAACCAAAATAATAATAATAATAATTAAAGAAAAACATAAATCGCAGCGTTTGAATTATGAGAGTGAAACAAATCCATGTCCCAAATTTTCTCCCATAACAATCCCCACAACCCGGATTCAAAATTCAGCATAAATTAAACTAAAAAAATCAATTCACCAGAAAATGAAAATGCAAAAAAGAAATATTCAACTCACAAAAATTAGCTTCAATGTCTGCAAAAGACACACTAACATTATTCCCAATCAAAACCACGTTACCAAAAGCCTTAAAATCACCCATTAGACAGCAAAGACACCATATAAACACTCCAAAATTAACCATCTTCATCCGATCTTTTCAAGATTTCACAATAAAAACCAAAAACCTCCTCCAACGCTTAGAAAAGCTTTTAACTCTTGGAAATAGAAACATCAGCTTCCATAATTCAGTGTAATTATGTGAAATTTAGGGCTTTGTAAAATCTCCAGCAATTTATATTATAATAAATAATAGTAATGTATGTCGAAGGCGTTGTAGAGCGAGAAATTTTTGAAGGGTTGTCTTGTGTGTGTGGTGTAATGATAAGTTTAGGTTGCATGAATATCCACTTAGGTCCAACTCCAAACCAAAAGATATTGCAATTTGTAATAAAAATAAAATAAATGAATAATAAATAAAGTAAATATGAAAAGATTTCGACTGAGATGCGACAAATGACCTTTGATTTGAGTCTTGAGATTTGTTTTGGACCGGTTATCTATGGTCCGCTTCGGTCCCATTTGAGTCGGTTCTAATGAGAACAGATCGACATCAATAACAAAGAACTTTTTGTTAAGAAAAATTTTAATTTGACAAAAAAATAGACAAAAAAATTGACAAAATTGACAAATAAGTTATGTGATAAGTGTTGATAGAAAAGTTATGTGATGTGTTTAAAAATACAATTGTGTCATGTGTCAATTTTATTAAAGTTTTTATATGTGATTTTGTTCATGTAACATAACTCGTTTGTTAAATGACATAATTGATTGAGAAAATTATCTATTGCGGGTTATTTTAGAGTATGAGTGTTCACAGTTCGATTTAGGCGGTTTACAATAAATTTTCAATTCAAACCACTTAAAGTAGTTTGAAAATTATTTAATCCAATCAAATCCATTTAAATTTTCAATTCAATCCAATCCAATCCAATCCATTTCTTTTGGTTTGGATCGATTTAAAATCTTGATTTAACAAACAAAAAATAAAAAAAGTTAAAAAAAACACTAGTCTAAAATTCAACATTGAAACATAAATGTTAGAATCATCACTGAGTAAATAATGTATTAATCTAATTGACTACCAAAATAAACCAATCACAGTAAGTCCGATAACGGTAAGGACTTAATAAAAATAGCTTTAACTTAAATCCCCTTTAGTAAATATTTAAATCCACCTATTGCTATACTCATCCAAACTGGACTCAGGAAGCAAAAAATTTGGTGTAATTTAATGGGCTATAATAATAGGGTACTTTATAAGGTTTATTTAACTTTAATATAAGTTGCCGTTTATATATTTAATTAATTATATGAATTATTAACGGTTTGCTTCGGTTTAAATGTTTTTTTTTGAAGTGTTGGAATCTAATCCAATCTATTTTCAAGTGGTTTTGTTTGGTTTGATTTTATGACAAAAAAATATGCTAATCTATTTGAATTCAATCCAATGGTTTTAAATCTACAATTCAGTTCGAGAGTACAGTTTCACGGTTTTTTTACTCAGTCCTATTTTATGAGTCCGGCTATTAAAATAGATAGAACTCCGAATTTAGAATCAGACTTCTCATCAGGTAATGTCAACTCAGATGTGTCAAATGAGTTGACATTACGTTATTGGAAGTCTGACTCTAAATTAGGAGCTCTAAAATTGCCCTATTTGATAGTGAGCAACTAATCCAACTTGTAAAACGAACCTATAAAAAAAACATACAATTACCCCCTATTGGCGGGACTTTGGAATTATAAGACCAGCCTCCATGTCAACAATCCAACAAAAAAATGTGCAAACTAAAACTAGAACCAGCTGATTCGTTCCAATTTCAAATTCAATAAAGGTATTATCCGCTAGCGTTACAAAATTTTCAGTCGTAGAAAAGAGAATCGAGCAATTCTAAGTTGATTCTTAGTCCTTATTTCATAACCAATTTTTTTTTTTAATCCAATTTCATAACCAATTTTTTAGTTGAAAAGAAAAGCATGAGTGTAGCTTATATAAATTTACATGAATTAATGTTTTCTTCAGTTATAACTGATTTTAACGGTTTCTGAAAATATATATCTTTTGCGTCTATGGTAGAAAAAAAAAAAAAAAAAAGATAGTTATTTTTTTATATGGCAAATGAAATAAACAACACTTCGTTACTTGGAGTAAAATAACAAATCTACATAACAAGCAAACAATGTAAACTTCATTTATTTTCATTTTCGATTTATTTATGACATGAAACCCAATAATTGGGTCTACTCGAGCTATTAACCATAATTCCAAAATGGGGAAAAAATGGATCACAAGAATATGCTAATTTTTATCCACTAGATCCTTGTTCCATGGTGTTTAAGAAAAAGGAAAAGGAAAAGGAAAAAGAAAAAGAAAGATCCTTTTTCTCTTACTAGAAGGGTACGGTTTATGATTTCTAAGTAGGCTAGAATTCTCGCATGTGCGTTGCACAGGAAAACAACAATAATAAGAGAATTCAACATTCACATACACTTAGTCTCAATCAAACATATACTTAACTTAATAAAAGTAATATACAATTGATTTAGTAGTTACACTTAGTTCCGATTTAATACCTTGTGATATAGTATGTTAATGGTGTCATACAATACATTGGAGACACACAACATTGGAAATCACAATAGATTATTTGATATTATATATCTGGTGTTAGATTATTTTCAAAATAAAATAATAATAGTGCTACTAAGAAAAACTAATGTTAAAAAAATCTGTCTAATCAAATCAATAAAAGATTATATTATACATACGTGTTTAAAAAATTAAAGCTTTAAAAGGAACACAAAATAGAGAATAAACAATTAATATAAATTCTTAATCAAAATAAATTTCAATGAAATTTATTTATTGTAAATTTCTTTAAGAAAGAGATTTTTAATTATACAAAAAAAGGTGGTTATATTGACACCACATATTTTACTAAATACACTACACTCTAATTGTATTTAATATCCTTCATTTTTTCATATTTTTAGATTAAGGCATTAACTTTTTCTTTACCATATTTTTATTCTTGATTTCCATCGATTATTATATCTTAAATCTAACAATAATTTTCTTCTAAAAATTTTAGTTTAAGAACCACTTAAATTTTTTAAATAAGTCAAAAAAGTAAAATCCGTAAAAGTAAAATATATTTTTTCTTATGATTCTAAGGGATATAAATGAATTTTTTTGAATAATAATCATTATTAAGAAACAAGATATAAAAATTAATTAAATGGTTTTAAAAAATGCAATAAGATTTTTTGGGACACAAACTTTACAAGTTATAAATATTGAGGACCTCAATGTAATAAAATTGTGGTGTAACTATAAAAAAGTGTAGTGTGGATATATTTTCCTTACAAAAAAATCACCCATTATTTTTTTAAGGAAGAAAATTTATGAAAGTTATTTTAATATTTAAGTTATTTTATCAGAAAGTAGGGAAAATTTTAAAAATGTAAAATAAATTTAATTATTATCCAGTACAGTAAGAATAAAATTGGTAATTATCCAAAGACATTCTTGTGAATTTCTTTAAAAAGATATTCTTAATTATCAAAAAATGGATAATAAAATAAAAACAAAAATTAGAGAAAAATTAAAAAAATGTAAAACAAATTTAATTATTATCTAGTATAATCAGAATAAAACTTGTAATTATCCAAAGAGATTCTTATAAATAAGAAGGTATTCTTAATTATCCAAAAAACGGATAATAAAATAAAAACAGAAAATAGGGAAAAAATTTAAAAAATATAAAATAAATTTAATTGTTATCTACCAGTGACCTAATTAATGACGTCACGTGTATTCTTATGATATCATATCAGTGACGGGAAATTACAATGCCAAACAAACTTCTCTTATTATTAATATATAGATATAGATTGCATAAACGACATGACTTTTCAATTTGGCGTATTTTAATTTTTTATAGCAAATAACTGCCTGAACAACTTATAGGATAAGCCATTTTATTTTTAAAATATAATTATTAAATGACTTCTTATATTCATTTCTAGAAAATTATAGGTACTGATGTAGATATTAACCAATAGATAGTTCTATTTACTATAATATTCCAATTTTCAACCCGGGATTCATAACATTCATTATAAAATTAATAACATCCCTCCAAAAGTAACTAGATTAATCTACAAGAAGATGCATTTGCAATTGGGAAGCAAGGTCTAATCTCTGATGTTTCATGGTAATTAATTGTTTTTTAAGTGTGATAGAGACTAGTGCCATTTGGTGATTAAAGATAATCAACTCGATAATGTGGTGTCCAACCATATAGTTCAAATTATTTTTATTTATAAATTTACCTATCAACCAAGAAAGTAGGCTTCTATTGACAAAAGTGGAGTGGGATCAAATGTGAGAATCTTATGGGGAAACCGTACAATATTAGACATCTTTTGGCAAGCAAAATTTGCAATCAGTCTAATCTACTATTCCGAAAGCAAGTTAGCATTTTGTTAATCCGATTTATGACATTTCATGGTATTTATACAATGAATTTTTAACTAGACACGTCAGGTTTCATGGTATTTATACAATGAATTTTTAACTAGACACGTCAGGTTTCATGGTTCTCCCCTTCTTAAAATAATGAAGAAGAATAACAAAGAATAGGAGGCTCAATGAGTTCGTGGTAAGTATAGTTTATTTTTTTTATTTATAAATTCACCTGCCATTAATTTGACAACCACTCAACAATCACCACACATTTTTTTAAATTTTAATTAAATCTCCATCACTCATTTTCACTATTTATAAATTATCTTTATAAATTGACTTTATAGATTTAACCAAATAGGCTCTTAATTGTTACATGATATTATTTTTATTGCCTTTGCAAATTCCAGGCGAGGATTGTATAATAGCTAGAGGAAAGTGTGTGTTTTTAGAGATAAGTTTGTAGTCAAAATTATGAGTTGTTTCTTCTATTATCATCATCAATTTAAAGTGGCTCTTTTTATCATGGATTTGGAGTTTAGTGAACGATTTCTAATTTTGAGCCACAAAACCACGACTCTATTCGACCAATGATTTACTGGAACAGGGAATTTCCACCAAAGTCGTCAACCACAATCAAAGTTTTGTTAAGGTCAAATGAATTGACCCAGCTCAATAAAAGCAAATAAAGAACTAAATGGATGAAATGATAAAATTGTGGCAAGAAACTAAGAGGGGTCGTATTGGTAATATAATTTTCTAACACCACATTATTATAAGAGCAATGGTACAAATCAACTTCCATCTCATGCCCACGTAACATCTATCTTATAAAATTACTTGTATATCGAGATAATTTCACTATAATTTGTTTCAAATTTACCACGATATAAAAGCAATTCAAATGAATGAATGTGAGGTGGACATGAAATTTGGTGGACATTTAGTATTACCTTATTATAATAAGAGGTGCCCCTGAAAGTATACAGGTGGTGCGATCGCACAGCGCATCAATATTTTAAAGGCATCAAATTTATTTATTTATATTTTATATATGGGCGACACATTAAAAGTTTCAAAAAATTTTTAGATTTTTATTTGTCAAAAAGTTAGACATTATTGGGATACATTTTTTAAAAATAGTTTTGTAAAAGTTATCTAGAAAAAAATAGAATTTATTTTATTATTTAAAAAATAAACAAGGTCTACATTTGAAATTTAGATTTACATGATCAAAACTTAAAAGGAAAATTATTACTATCGTACCACAAATCTAAAAAGTTAAAAAGGAAAAAAAATAAAAAGGGCACCAAAAAAATGATGATTTTAAATGTAAAATAGTTTTTTTTTTTTAATAAAGTCCTTAGTTAAATGAAAGGGTATCATTTTAAAATGTCGTACAACGCACCCAAATTTCATGGATGGCCCTAATTATAATGCATATAGTACGTCAATGACGGAATAAAATTGTTGGTGCAAATGATATGCTCCTCTTAATCTTCAATACTATTTAGTATTTACTTTTTATCATCCATGTAATATATACTAAAATTTTAGTGAGTTCGCGTAAAAATAAATAAATAAATAGAATTGTGAGTTCTAATTAAGTGTACCTAAACGTATCCTTTATTAAAGTATATTCCATTTCATTTATTAATTAATACAAAAAATTTTTATATAATTATTATATATTAGTTCCAAATCCAAATACAAAACTTGGCAGTGATATGACAAATATACATCCCCGTAGATTTTTAAGTAGGTTGTTTTCTGAATTAAATTTATATCTATATATCAATTAATCTACTTAGGTCTCTAGCTTCCATTTTCCCTTCTAAAGCTGGGTTCCGTAAGAAAGCTTCATGTCATAATTCAGTATTTTTTTTTGTTAGTTCTGATATAATATTTTGGTACTTTTTCATGTTTCCATTTTTTCTCCATTTTATTTGCTAATTTTTTCTTTCTTATCCACGTCAACTTCCTTTTCAATATTTGAAAGATAACAAATTGATTTGTTGAAGATTTAGAAGATAACAATTTGATTTGCATAACAAACTAGGTTAATATCTAATCTTTTTTTTTTTTGGTCGTTAAATTAAGTTGAAACTTTCATCATACCTTTCAATTGCTTATTTTCTTAAAACGAAAATTTGTCTTTAAGAAGCCGAATGTTGATTTTGAAACTAACAAACTGCATTTGTATTTCTTAATATATATATATATTATTTATTAAAATTAAAATAGCATAGTTATTCAACCTTATTCTCACGCCTAAAATTGGTAAACTATGCGGTACTTTTATGTTTTCTTTTTTATTATTGTTTATTTGTTAGACTAAAATATGAACATGGTATTATGAGTACTTACACAGATTAAAATATGGAGGAAATTACGTCCCACACTATTTTTTTGGGTCATGTTTCACATTTGCATACAAGTTTTTTTTTTTTTGCATTTTTACATTGTTTATTATCAGATTTACCCTCCACATTTTTTGGTGTTAAACATTTATTATTAGATTTATTAATAATTTTATAATATATTAATGTAATTTTTTTATTTATATATTACGTAATATGAATGTAATCTAATAGATTTCGATCTGATTCTCATATATTTATTTGTAGTGATTGAATTTTAAATTTACTCATTATCTTTTTTTACTGGAAAATTGTTATTTTTTTATTTCTCTATTATTGTAATATATTTGTTTAATATATACCATAAGTATATATATTTTTAATATATACCATAAGTATCTAGAAGGTATTTAATTAGTTTATTTAAGTTTTTAATTAATAATAATTAATAACATTTTATTAACTAATTAAAAAACATTAAGATGACCGCTAAAAGTTGTACGATTAACCGCTAATTAAAAAAATATTAATATGGTTTATTTAGAATTTAGTTGTCATTGTAATTTCCCCACCCAACCAAACCAAGAATTTAGATGCATGATCAAAAGTTGTAAGAATTTAATAGATTTCAATTTGATCCTCAGGGATTTTCAGTGATTGAATTTTAAATTTATTCATTATCCCTTTCTACTGGAAAATTGTCTTTTTTTTTTATTTCCCTATCATTATAATATATTTTTCTAATATATAACATAAGTATCTGGAAGGTATTCAACTAGTTTATGTTAACTTTTTAATTAACAATAATTAATAACAATTTATTAACTAATTAAAAAATGTTAATATGACTAGTTTATTTTAACTTTTTAATTAACAATAATTAATAACAATTTATTAACTAATTAAAAAATATTAGTATGACGGCTAAAATTTGTATGGTTGACCGCTAATTAAACAAACGTTACTATGGTTTATTTAGAATTTAGATGACATTGTAGTTCTTCTCCCAACAAAATTTAGATGTATTATCAAAAGATATATGATACATGATTGCCAAAAAAAAAAAAAAAAAAGAAAAGAAAAGTTGTATGATACGTGATTGCAATACTAAATATTTTGATATCAATTACCGCTATTAATTTATATGTATCGATTTTCCAAATAAATCATGATAATTTGTAAGTAATACATTATCAAAAGTTCTACGACATATGGTTACGATAATGAATATTTTGATACGTAATACCTTGTAAGTAATACATATAAAGTTATATGGCATGTGACTACGATACTGAATATTTTGATACGTTGATTTGATATAAATAATTGCTACCAATTTACGATACTGAATATTTTAATACGTTGATTTGATGTAATGATTTGATGCGTCTCACGTCCCATTGTAATATTCAGTATGGCTCGACTTTCTCTTTTAGCATCTCTTTCAACTTTTCTTCACCCCATTTTTTTCATCACTGAGCATCCAATATTTTATCAGCAATTTCCCTTTGTGCATTGAGAAGAATTGTCATTTCATATAGCTTTCTCGTATCTTTCAGGTCATCCTCTTTTCAAGAAGCAACATTTAATGGGAGATTCAACTCCCCCCCAATTCTCAGGTTGTGGTGGAGGATCAAGTTTCATGACTTCCCAGAGCTTTTTTCATCTTGAAGGATCAACGAGTTCTGTTGTTCATCAGAATTTCCAATTCTGAGTGTACCTAATCAATCATTTATATACATGGTTTGCCATCCACAATGGCGGGACTCTTATCCCTTTTGAAATATACCGTGATATCTCAGGAATCTATTGATTTTTCTGTTATTACTTGTATTTTTTTTATTTTGTTTAATCATCAATTTATTTTATTATCAGATCTACCCACATGTATTTTTGAGAGAATCAAGTGTATTTTTGCTATTTTGATGTTCACAGGTGCAAAAATGGAGTGGCTATCAATTCTAGACCCAAATATCTAAAGTACCTTTAAAATATGTATTATCTTACGAACTGATATCGAGAAGATACGTGTATCATGATACATGCTTAATATGTAATATCATACCATTAACTAATAATATTGAATAAGTTAGATAATTTAAAATGTAAATTATAAAAAAATATTAAACGAGTATGAGGGAGTCTTTATTAGTAACAATTAGAATGCATATAGTACGTCAATGATAGAATAAAATGGATAGTGCAAATGATATGCTCCTCTTAATCTTCGATACCATTTACTTTTTATCATCCATGTAGTATACTAGTATATACTAAAATTTTAGTGAGTTCGCATAAAAATAAAATTGTGAGTTCTAATTAAGTGTACAAACACGTATCCTTTATTAAAGTATACTAATTGTACGCTTGTACATTACACGGAATAGAATAATTAGTAAAAAATGTTTAGTAATTTGAAAAATTTAATAACATATTTTTATTACGTACTACTCACTCATAAATATAATCACATTGAAACGCATAATATTTTCACTTAGTATAAAGCTAATTAAATTATCATTTATAAAACAATACTATTAAGCAATAAAAATGAGAATGAGGAACTTTTACAAAATTAGTTTTAAATTGAATATGAAAACTAAGAAACCATGAAAAAGAGAGGATATGAAATTTATACAACTCTAAAATTGCCCTACACTTACATCCTTATTTAATAAAGTGTGGATGATATTCATTTATCAGAATTAATTATTTTTCACATTCATTCTCCACCATATATTCTTGGAAAAATTATTTTTCATATTTCCTCATCACCATACTCTAAATCTATTTTAAAAAAATTTAAAGTACATAGTCTCCTATTACAAAGTCTCCAATTACAAAAGACCCAAATGAACCAATATTATAACAAACAATAAAATATATATGATTTACTATTTACCCTAAAAATTAATTTTTAACCAAATTCCGTTCTAAAAATAAATTTTTATTTTTATTTTAAATTATTATCATCAAATATTATTACTATCGTATTTCCTCAATTTAAATTTTCACCAATATCTAGGTTCTCAGAGAAAAACAAATAATAAGTTAAGTAACGTACTAAATATATAGCCCTAGATTTTATGACGTGTAGTTTACTGTATTGAATTAAAGTAAAAGTTTTGAAACTAATTTAATTTTACTTTATCCTTATATCCTCAATTTCAGAAGTAGGCACTTAACCAAAATAGGAAAAAAGTTTCAATAACCCAATACTTGAAATTTATCTATCAACTGTTAGAATATCAAGGAAATATTAAATCTTTGAAGATAGCCTGAAAACTAATAGAATACGTATAACAAATATTAATGGATAACAAATAGTATATTATATATAAAATAAAAAATATATAAATTTTTGTATATTATTATAAAGTAAAATAATAGCAAAATGGAACTAATGAATAAGTAATACTTTTTTCGGAAGAGAATGGATAATTATTATTATTGTTAATATGATAGTGGTTGTAGCAGGAAAACTTATATATGACCACTATCCTATTTTAATATATACTAGTTTTATACCCATGCATTACACGGAATAGAATAATTAGCAAAAAAAAATGCGTGGTTATTTGAAAAACTAAATAATCACAATTTTATTGCGTACTACTCACTCATACACATATGTTACTAATATATATAAAAAAATCAAATTAAAACATATAATATCTTCACTTAGTACACAGCTAATTAAATAGTCATTCATTAACAATATTCTCAAGTAATGAAAATGAGAATGAAGAATTTTTTAACAAAAAATTAATTCCAGGTTGAGTATGGAAATCAAAAAACTATGGAAAAGATAACATATAAAATATATATAACTCCAGAATACCCTACATGGAGGGTGTAATTGATATTTATTTATTAAAATGAATTCTTTTCCACATATTCATTCTCCGTCACATAATTTTTTTGCATTTCCTCATATATATATTCTCTAAAGAAATCACTATTTCACTAAATTTGTTCTAAAAAATTTAAAGTATACACTCTCCTATTACAAAAGACCAAAGGGAAGCAACATTACAATAAAGAATAAATTCTATAAGATTTACCCCTAACATTAATTTTTAACCAATTCCGTTTTAAAAAGAATTAAGAGAATTTTTTTATTTTTTTCTAAATCATCATCATCATCATTTTTTTGTGAAACTATCAAATATTATTACTATTATATCACATCAGCTTAAATTTTTGTTCTAAAAGAATTTTTTAGTTTTGTTCTAAATAATCATTACCATCGAATATTATTACTATTATATCCCTTTAACTTAAACTTTTACCAATATATATGTTTCCAAAAAAATAATAAATTAAGTAATAATGTACTAAACATATAGTTATAGGTTTTATGACTTGTGGTTTATCGTATTGAATTAAAGTAAAAGTTTTTATACTGATTTAATTTTATTTTATTATTATACTATCAACCTCACGAGTAAGTACTTAATTGAAGTAAGAAGGAAGACCTAATAACCCAACCTTTGAAATTTGTCTATCAACTGTTGGAATTTTGAAGAAATATTAAATCTTTGAATATATCCTAAAAACTAATAGAATAAATATAAAAAATACTAATGGATAACAAATAGCATATTATATATAAAATAAAATTATATATAAAAATTTTTTTTGAACAAAGTATCATTTCATTGCATATCAATAAGCAAACATTTTACAGTAAAGTTAGGAGGGTACTCTCTCCACATACAAGAGAAACACATATCAAAACCAAATTTAACAAACAGATGAGCAACTCTATTAGCCTTCCGACTAATCCACTTACAAATGGGAAGAGAATAAGTGGACATTAGGTTAAGGATCTTTTGGACAACAACTGCCTCATCACCTCTAGCGCTAGGCTTGCTAATTGTGTCAACCACTAGTGAGGAATCTATCTCAATTGCAAATATGGAGAGGCCTTATTCTATAGCTAATTGTAGCCCGATAAACACCGCCATACTCTCACCTACGAAAGGGCCCAAATTTCCGTAGTAAACTCGAGTAAGTCCGCAGACAAACTCACTCTTATCATTACGGACTACCACCACAATAGCAAAATGAGAAGTGCCTTCTTTAACTGAAACATCAACATTCATCTTTAACGATCCAGGAGCTGGCTTATCCGATTTACCTCTACGTTGAGAGATGTGTTTATTTTCTGAAGATGTGGCTACAATAAAATCATCTGCCCTTTGGATAGCCATAAGGTAACCTGATGCACTAATGAGGAGTTGTTGGGGATGAGATTTCTTTTTCTCAAACATCCACAAATTTCTTTCCTTCCAACATTTCCACAATATAACTAGAAAAGGATCAAAATCCACGCCGTTGAATACTTTTCTTGCATCTAAAATAATCTCCACCATTGCTAAGCCAAGATGGTTTGCCATGACAGGCCTAAAAATACTCATTTCCCATATATCCATCACAGAATCACAAAAGATCACAGCATGTTTAGTTGATTCACTAGTTTTTCCACATCGATCACGAAAAGGGGAATCTATGACTTTGCGGTGCCGTAAATTTAACTTAGTAGGGAGAATATCACACATAATGCACCACATACATATCTTTACATTTGCTGGTAACTTAGCTTTCCACAATTACTTCCATCGCTGGTTCAAAAGATTAGAATATGCCTGAGGGTCTCCTTCCAAATTAATAGCCAAATGGTATCCCGATTTAACCGTATATTCACCAGAATGGTTGAAATGCCAGATCGGAACATCTTGGGAATTGGGGCAACCTCCAGGCAGTTGGTCAATGGCTTCTTGATTAGAAGTGAAGAACATTTGTTTCATAATTTCTCAATTCCAGGAACCATCCGGTAGTAGAAGGTCATGAACAGTCAAGAGGAGGTTACCATTCAAAGGAGTAATAGGCATGAAAGAATAGGGACGAGGAAGCCAAGGGGATGAAAACACTGTGATACGTCAACCATCTCCGATCCTCCATCGGACTCTTTTTTGTAAGAGCTCACGTCCTCATATAATACTTTTCCAAAGATATGAGCTGTCCCCCATAGTTTCAGCATGCATGAAAGGGCAATGGGGATAATATTTGTGCTGCAGAATCTTGCCAGCCACTGTATCTGGATTAGTGAAGATTCGCCAAGCCTACTTGGCTACAAGTGCCTAGGTAAAATGAGATAATTGACAGAAGTCCATCCCTCCAACTAATTTGGATCAACACATTTGTTCCCATTTAATTCAATGCATTTTGTGTTTCCTCGCATTATTTCCCCACCAGAAGGAAGTCAAATAAAATAAAATAATAGCAAATAATAAAATTAATAGCAAAATAATTTTATTTTGCTATTATTATAAAATAAAATAATAGCAAAATAAAATTAATGGATAACACTAATAGATTATTATTATTATTAAAAAATAAAATAAAAGAAGCATATAAAAATAGGATAATTGTTTTGATGGGAAAATATGTATATGACAACTATCCTACTTTAATATATATATATATATATATAAAAGATAAGATAAGATTCTATTTCATTTATTAATTAATACAAAATTATATATATTTATATTAGTTCCAAATTCAAATACAAAATTGGTACTGATATGACAAATATATTCCTCCACAGATTTTTAAATAGGCTGTTTTCTGAAATAAATTTTATGTAGAGAGAGATTTAACTTTGCAAGATAAAATAAAATATATTAAAAACAGCCAAGCACGGTCAAGAGTCAAGACACATTTATCAAGTCTAATAGTATTTGAGTGAAATTTTCACACACTTCACAAAGATTTAATTCCCCTCTTTTACAATCCCTTTGTATATAATATTTTTTTAATTAAAAAAAGCCAAAGTATTTTGTCAATTATGACCAAGTTTATGAGGATAGCCCATAAAAAAGTCCCTCCAAAAGGTTAGTATATACGTGGGGCCAAAAAAAAGTGCTCTCTTTTACTATGACATTTGTGAAAATGGCAAACTTTCAAAATTCTTTCAAAAACATGTGGCTGAGCAGGGAATATAGTTGCCCACATGGTCGCGTTACTTGCTTCTTCCTTTTCATTTTGTGGTTCATAGACTAATTGTAACTAATTAATTTTTGGTTCGGCTATTCGCTGAGATTTGTCTAGTGAAGTGTTGGAGCTAGATGTAAAAAAAAAAAAATTTAAAATTCCCTTTTGTCATTTCTACCAGTTAAAAGTGCGGCAAGTGGCAACGGCAACCTTTAAGGTAGTAGTGAGCAACAACATCCATGAGCAGGCATGGCATCTGCCAATATTTTGCGCGGGTGGCGCTGTGAAACGATGGCAATGAGTTGTCGGCCACGAAGCTTAGGATTTAGGGCTTACTAGCGGAGAGTACTTTTACAAAACTGGAGAATGTTTCTTATAAGGGAGCCTCACCCTTATTTGGCACGAATTTAACGAAAGTTGGCTCACACAGTGTGGGGTTGTTTTTGTTAGATTCATGCCACATAAGTGTAAAGCTCCTTTATAAGGAGCCTTATCTCTCCTTTTAGAAAATTTCTACCAGTGGACGTGACTAGTGTAGTGTATTATGTAGGGTAATAGTTATAAATTTAAATAAAATGAAGCATATAATTACTATTTTATCAGGGAAGGTGGCCAAGTTTGCGTATCACCATAAATTTTTGGTTAGTCTTGAACATTCCCCAATTATGGGTAATTTTAATTTGAAATTCTGCTGGATGTATCAAATTTTTGGACAAAATTTTTTTATGCACTCATTAGTAGGATTTTATTTTTTCACATATCATGTCACTTTTAAATTTATGACTATTACACAGGGCATCACTAGACTATGATAAAAAGGATTTTGTATAAGTAATTGTTTTAATTTTATTGACTGAAAAGGGATTCATCATGTTGGAAAAAAGGCTAGTGCCATTTGATTAATTTTAATTAATGTTAATCAATAATTAACTTGATAATGGGGTCCGTGAACATGCTTAAATTCCTTTTAATTATTATTAGTCTTTCTTAATCAAGATGACAATATTTTAATTTGGTGAGACTCACAATAAACTGGGATCTAGCTGGAGAGTGGCGAGACCCTTCTTAAATTATGCAAAAATTATACAACTGGTCCTTAAACTATGTTCTAGTGAGTATTGGCACTTATTAATTATTATATAACCAATGGAAGTTACACTACACACATATAGTTTAGAGCAGACCTTTTAAATTTGACATTTCCAGTCTCAAATCGAACCTTTTTTTTTAAAGAGTATAATACTTGAAATTCTGATTAAATTGAAAACTAGTATAAAGTAGTCTAGATATGAGCCTTTATTTATTTTACGTGTCGCATTATCCTTATAGTAATACTATCAATTTATGGCATGATTTCCCCCCCTAAACAACCCAATCACCCTTTTTTAATTTATTTCTTATTTACTCATTTTTAAGTTAATTAAAAATTAAGAGCATTACAATCTTTTTAAGTTAAAAATGCCATGTTCCACCCCCCAAAAAAAAGTGAGTTACTTTTTTATTTTCTAGTTTAATTCTTCTTTCTTTTTTTTTTTTTTTTTTGCTCTTTTGCGATTGCAATGATATCTTGCAATTGCATGAGGTCTATAGATTCGAAAGAAGTTTCTAGTACTTCAAAAGCATTGGTATTCCTAAACACTGACAATTGGATACCGTGATTCAGTTTAGTTTAATTAAAACCTTTTTATAAACTTATCTCATTTCCATTTGAGTTTTTCTTTGTTTTTAGTTGCTAATCATCTTTTTGCATGTTGAATAAATTATTGAATTAGCAATCCTCATTGAAGTCAATGAACAATGATTGTAGACCGCTATGTCGGATGCTTTACCTACCGAAAATAATTCATTACCAGAATATTATTATCTTCATAATATAGTAATATTTGAACAAACTCTCCTAAGGAAAAAATTGTACATTATCACTTCTAATAGGAAAGAATTCATCATTTAAAGTCAGTGTTATGCTTCTTTATGAACAAAAGACTTTGTGATCATTCTAAAGCACAACAATAATCTAGAGTTCACTTTGAGTTTCATTTATCATTTAAAGTCATTATACTTCTTTTAAAACACAATATATTTATTTTGAAGCATGTTGTAGGCTAAAGAGCCTAACAGTGAGTTCTATAAGTAAGGAAACCACCCCGGGGGGGGGGGGGGGCGGTATGTGGGAGAAGTATCAATAGATTGCATTTTATCTGTCTAAGAAGATGTAAGATAGGAACTCACTGTGAGTTCTAGATCAGTTTCATTAAAACAATATTTGATAGTCAAAACTCAAAAAGTGACACATAGCAAGCATATCCCAATGCATACTTTAATTTTCACATGGGTTTGTTACTTTGTTGCTTTTATCTTTTACTCATACTTCAACAAAACATCACATGCTTTCCACAAAGGATAGAATTAATTTACAGTATATGTATAGAATAAATTACATATATATATATATATATATATATGATATAAGACACAAAGTCCAATACTCCATACAGTTAACAAAGCACATACAATTGTTTCCTAGTAGAGGTCGTATGTCAAAAAGTATAAGCAGACGAGATTGAATAGTATACAAGACAATAAGTTTTGAAACTTAATATTGAAACAAAAGGAATAAGCAAAATCGATCTAAGATCCAAATGCGAAAATTAAAGAGTCGGTTCAAAACCTCCCATCTTGATATCTCGAATAAAGACATCCATTTATCATGAGGATCTCAATATGCATTTATTTTCTGTATAACTCGTGAATATGGTATCCAACGAATTATAATTAGCTCGAACATAATGTGGGCATGATCTTGGAAGATAAACAACTCATGAATCAGAAACTGGGAAAGCTCTTTTGCAAGAAGTGTGCATGTTATTGTGTTAATAAACCCAAATCTATCACTTAAACTCATGAATTATAATTAAACTTGCACTAAATGAAGAAAGATCCTCACTTGAAGAGCGTGAATTTGGCGATGGTGATGAGAAGGAAGAGGGATACTAGTGAATAGTTGATGCTCGAAAAAATGGAGTTAGGCCATCGGGAGTTTAATTTTTCTATACGTATGTATATAAACAGTATCTTTTTACAAAATTAAAGTCCAAACTTTGGTGACCTTGACTAAATAAATGAACCTACACCATCCATATCCCATCACATAAGGAAATCTATATATATATATAAAGGCACTTTAGTGGAACTCTTAGTTTTTCCTGTCCATTTCATTTCAGTACGGCTCGCGGTTAAGATCTTTTGGTACATGTTTATTTATATGGTATAATCATTTTATTATTTATGGTAATTGTATCTCTCCCTCGGCAATCTCGCCCTAATTTTCAGATTAATTACCCCCTTTTGAATCATTCCTTTGGAAATATTATTATAAATGTAAATTGCTTCCTTCTTCATATAGCCTGCTTAATCCAACTTTGATTTTCATTCTATTCCTTTTCATTCGAGTTATTCCTTGGAACGCTAGAATCATTCTCGTCTTGATTATTTGAATTTGATTGCACAACTTTGACTAATGCTTTGTTCTTCTTTTTTTAAAATTTATTATTGAACCAATCATGAGAATAAAATATATTACTCAGTGTCAATGCATTTTCCCCACATTATCATGATTTTAAACATGTACCAAAAGACCGTAACTGCTTGCACCCTCACACATTGTCTCATTTTGTAGTATAAAGTCTAAAGTTATGAAATCAATTTTTTTTCCCTTTTTTTTTTAATTTTTGAACATTGGTTTTGTAACAAAAACAATGTTGATTTATCATATTCATCCAATCCTATTCTTCATATATGGTTGGTCACAATATGTTTTTTGCCTACTTTACAGTACGAACAAAGTTTTTGTTTTCTTGCTTAAAAAAAAGTTTATGTCATCTAATACAATTGAAAGTATGTTATGTTCAACCATCAAAGCCTAAAGATATATAAGTAGCCAAATTAATGTCAAATACGAAATGGGATATCAAATTGTTTGAGGGAGAGACGCTCTAGTCTAGTCCATGCCAACATTCCTTGCTCAAGGAATAATTATGTTGGTGCACTTGCTATCTATGTTATCAGAGAAGTACAACATAAATCTTGAAGCTCAAATTGGCAGAGACATGTGCCAATGACATTGCCGCATAACTTTTGGAGTCTCATTGGTCTGCAAAATTGGCACCAGTTAATGCTTACAACCTCATGCATGGTCATTTTGTAAAACAACAAAGGTCGCATTTATTCTGAAATCAATTTTTTTTTTTAATTCCTACAATTTTATAGATTTCCCTTTTTATAGTTAATAAAAGCAACATTGTTTTTGCAAAATAACCATATTCAGTCATTATCGCCATCTAATAATATTCTTCATATATCATTGATCACAAAATTCTTCTGCCTACTTTATACCATGGAAAAATTTCCATTCCCCAATACAACAAATAATGTGTAGTATCCAACGCTCAGTGATTAGGGATATATAAGTAGCCAAATGTGTACTATATGAAGAATATTGATTATTAATGAACAATTTTTGGTGTCCCTTCTATTAAAATCTATAATTTTTAAGGATATTTTGTCAACGGAATATTATCTTTTTCGTTGTTTGATTGGGTCCCACTTAAATCAGTGAGCCTATAAATTTAATTATACTAAACATCAGAGAAATAAATTAGATGGTTTAATATTTTACAATGGCAAAATAAAGGGGATCAAGTCTGAGGGTGTCTCCATTATAGAGACATTACCTCTCAAATGTCTACCAATGAATATTTTTCATATATACGCTTAGATTGTATACATATGAGAAATTAATTACATGCTCATAGGTATGGAGGGTTATCAACATATTGAAGTTTCTTAGATATTTTAAAATTTAGTAATTTTAGTCTTTTATTTTTTATTCCTTTCATTTATTGGGATTTGTCTTTCTGTGCAACGCACGAGTGTTGTACTAGTTGATATCCCATCCCCTAACACCCCCCACCAACCCAAAAAAAAAAATAAATAAAAATAATAATGACAATGACATTACATAGATACAAACTATTAGTTAATCATCAATGATTTTTTTTTCCGAAAATTTTGATCTTCTTTGCTTACTAATTAATCAATGATATATATATATATATATATATAGACACACGTCATTGTTATATTGATTAAAGATATATATTTAATGTCAAATACAAAGCATGATATATTACAAAAATCTAGTGCGAAGTATTTCATTATAACATTCTTTGGAAGCAAACAAAAATAGGTAAGAGGAGGACCAAATTAGCGAAAGAATTGTTTTTTCTTTTTTGAAAACTATTGGTGGGGGGTATTGTTTGATGCTTTTTATTTCATTTTCGTCCATATCTTGCAAGAAATACCGATATATGTTATATATTATTTTTATTATTACTAAGGTAATAGAGTGGTTAATGTGTTCAATAAATTAAGCGTAGTTTCAATTAATTTTTATTTATTATTATTAACACCTAAGCAACAAAAATAAAAAGAAAAAGGAAAAAGGAATTAATTTTAGTTCTGGGCCGTCTCTCGCAGTTTTACGGTCTGCTTGGCAAGCGAATACTCATGCTCAAAATTGGGTTGATCTTTGTTCCTAGTCCCGACGTGAATCCACTCAAGTCAGGAAATTAACAAAGTCAACACTAATTTATTTCTACTGATGGCAACCCATCAATTTGCTTTGCTGAACAGCCTGCAGGGATATTAAGAGGATGTACCTACATACCACTTTCAGAACTTGTCATCCTTTCATAAATTAGTCCCGTTCACTCACTCACCAGTGGGCGAACTTAAACCACCCCGCCTACATAGGGGGCGGTGATTGTTCCTCCAACATGTAAACGGACCCTACATAGACTGGGGAGGTGTAAATTCACCCACCGGTGAGTGGGTGAATATTTTTGCTCATAAATATACATGTTGTTGTTACTTATAACTGATAATGTCTGTATTCAAGAATTAGCCATCGAGCTTTGTATTCACTTTTGGACAGATTAGTTTTCTATTGTGATCAGTACATGATATGGTGGCCCTTTTTTCTCAATACCATGTGCAGTCGAGGCTCAATTCGGCATATCAATAACATTTATTTGCCGCAACCTAATCAACTTGATTGTCACGACATTAATTTCTCGGTAGATATTTTCTTCTTTGCTCTGTCACCCTCAACTTTCTAACACTTTTTGAAACCACTTTTGGATATTCGGGACCATTTTTTTTCCTTACTTTTGCTTCTAGTTATATATATGGGTTAATTACACCTAACGTCACCAACCTTTCACTTTTTTATCGATTACGTCTCTAACCTTTAATTTTCCGTCCCCAACTTTTAGTGAAATCCCATTTTTCGTCCATGGAGACGGAAAACGTCCATTTCTTCTGTTAATGGTAAGGGTATTTTAGGTAAAACGAAAAAAATAAATATTTTAATATATTTTAATTAAAAAATAAGAAAAAAAAGAAAAGAAAAGAAAAGTTGTGTGAGGAAGACTCCCTCGCCCCACCCCAAGATGCTAGAAAGGCAACATGGGGGGAGGGTGGACTTGATGTCGGAATAGCAGCCATTTCTGGCAGCTTGGAGGGAGTCCCCCTCCCTCCTTCTCAGTCGGAAATGGCTGTCATTCCAATAGTAAGGTGGGAGGGAGGGCGCTACGGGCTGTCATTTCTGGTAGCTTGGTTGGGGTGGAGGGAGGGAAGACCCCCTTCTACTATTTTTCTTTTCTTTTTTTTTTTTAATTTTTAATTAAAATATGTTAAAATATTTATTTTTTTTATTTTACTTAAAATTAGTATTTTAAAAAGCACGCTGCGGAGCGGAGCCTCCACGCCTCACTTAGGCTAAAAGGGAGGAAAAAAACGGTCAACAAAAATTGTTGACCGCCTAGGCGCACTTTTTTCCGCCCAAGCAAGGTTTTTTTTTTTTTTTTTTTGGTGCACTTTGAAGATATGGCTAAGGTATTTATTTAAACTTTAAAGGTAAATATAAAGGACCAAGAAAATTATTGATTTGCCTCAAAGTCCACAAAATTTTCTTTACATATTCACTTGCACAAATGTCTATCTTATTTATAAGCCCCAATCATATTATGTTTTAGAAAACTTTCAATGTGGGACTATCATTTAAACTTAAAACTAAATATAAAGGACCAAGACAATTATTAATTTATCTCCAAATCCACAAAATTTCCTTTACATAGTCACTTGTACAAATGTCCATCTTATTTATAAGCCCCAATCATATTGTTTTTTTACAAAACTTTTTATGTGAGACAATCAAAAAGTTAAAACAATAATACTAAATTTCTTTTTCAAGTTGAAATTTTTTGGCCAATAAACTTATTTAAAAATCATCATTATTATATTAATTTTTTAACAATAGTCGAGAACAATTGTTTTAATATATAATATTACTAGAATTTGTAACATTATAAGGATTTTTTTTAAAGAAAATTATTCAAATTTATAATATGTTTATTGACTCTATTTAAGTTATATGCTATTATTATATAATATATATATATATATACGTAGAGAATTGATTTTTATACATCTTCTCATTTATTTAAATGCTTTTTTGTTGGTGAAAAGTGTGAAATGGGTTTTTTGCTTTTATTTTAAGTGATAAGTGTTATTTATTTTTGACAATTACATTATTTTTGTAATACTTAATCTCTATAAATGTAAAATAAAGTAGGAATTGTCCATCTTTTACCTTTTAAAAATATCAAACTTGTATTATAAAAGTGTTAAAATTATAAAGTATATATAATAATTATGATTTGATATTTATTTTCCAATTTAGGATACATATTTCAAATATTTAATAATTTTAGATTTGTTAAAATAAAAAAAATGAAAAAATTAAAAACGTTTTTTAACGCTTAAGCGCCGTCTAGGCGCGCTTAAGCTCGCAATTTTTGAAGCTTGAGGCTGACATTTTTTCGCGCTTCACACTTTTTAGAACATTGCCTAAAATATCCTTGCTATTAACAGAAGAAATGAACATTTTTCTTCTAAAGACAAAAAATGGGATTTCACTAAAAGTTGAAGACGTAAAAATGGAAAATTAAAGATTAGGGACGTAATCGATAAAAAGGTGAAAAGTTGAGGTCGTTAGGTGTAATTAACCCTATATATATAGAAAAACTATTAGGAACCAATATATTTATAAAATGTAAGAAAGCTTTCTTTAATATAAATCAACATTGGTTTCAGGGACGAACCCAATATATTATATAAGATCAGGCCGGATTTAGAGAAAAAACAACCGGGGGTTGAAAGGGGGCAGAACCCCCTTCCCGGTGGTTGCCCCCGAAATTTTTTTTATACTATAAATTTTTGAAAATAAAATTGCACTAGAAATGTTAGAATACATAAAAATTTTAAAAAAAATGATATAGTCTCCTTTATAAATTAGTTTAAACCAAACATGAAATATAATAATATTTTCCCAAATACACTAATCACAAGCATATATAATAACTTTAACTACTATTTATCCATTAATGACAAATAAGAATAAATAGATGTTGTAGCACAAAAGATAAAAGAGTCTCCAGTCTCCTAGATACATCATAAAGTAGATAACAATTAAACTTGAATTTATTTTTGGTATTAGGCTAACTGGATATGTCTACAAATTGCTTTCTGTTTTGCATTTGTTTTGAGTTAGGAAAACTTAGATTTGTTTTTAGTATTTGGCTAACTAAAGAATTAAAAAACAAAAAAAGTTTGAGTTTAGACTTTAGGCTGGAAATATATTTGGGCCTTTCAAAAACAAAGAATTATATTTTGCCAAAAAATAAAAAATAATAATAAATTTATATTTGGGCCTAGCTAGGTCCATGCCTTTAATAGGTCCGTTACTTATTGATTCTGTTGAAAGCACTTACAGAACACAAAAATTAAATGATTGGCACCAAAAACTTATATAGATCATGGAAAACTTATATATAAATTTCTTTATATATACTAGTTTTATTTACTTGGGTAGAGCATCGTGTGCAGGTGATTAAAACTATCTTTACACTGTCTCCCAAAACCAAACTTTTTAATTATTTCAGAGGAGGACAGTTTGATACCCACAACTTTTACCATTTCTACAACTTGTTAAAAGGTCAAAAGAACCCCTTTACCCTCCGTAATTCAATAGAAGAAAAAGAATGGATACTCATTTGAATAGTAATGGCAATATGAGAGTCGCAATCCTAATGGGCCTCTCGTGCACATTTGTACCATTTCACGCATACAAGTTGCAATCTTGTAACTATTTTTGGAAGCAAAAGACGAAATTGTTACCTATGATGGGCGCCTCCTCTTTAAGCTTTTAAAGAGATAAATGAATAGTACAAGAAAAGGACCATTCGATTTGCATGACTCGTGATCTTTAATTTATAAATAAGAGTTTATTACAATGTAAGAAGTTAAAAGTTACATAGCTTAGAGCATAATTAATGTGAGGGAAAAAACCCAAATTAGTGTATGGGTTTCTTCCCCCACAAAAACCAATAACCTCCCCCCCCCCTCTCCAAAAACCCAACAACTATATCCCTTAAAAATATATATAATAAATTTTAAAAAATAATATGTTATAAAAAATTGAATATCAATTGTAATATAAAAAAAAGACAATAACAAAATAATTTATAAAAAAGTTTTAAAAAATAAACAAAATCCTTTAATTTGTTTTCCCCCCAATTTTCCCCCTATATATTATTTAGAAATAGGTTTTTTCCCCTTAATTTTTTCCCTTTAACTTTTTTCCCCCAACATTAATCTTGCTCTTATAAAGTTTAAACGAATAGCGAGTTTTCTAATGGAAAAAAAAAACAAGATTTTTATCTAGCATTTGATAATTACAAACATCTATATACACAACATTTTTTAGTTGATGAGCTTATCTACTTTTGTATAAAAATGAACATATAATTACAGCTAATTTACGTGCAACGCACGTG
>CAVNYN010286453.1:0-19312 GCA_963692815.1 Nyctanthes arbor-tristis | reverse complement strand
AGACTTGGGGGTTAACTATTCATTCACTCTCTCATTTGTAAAATACGGGCTGCACACTGCTCTCTTTCTCTTTTACTGTGATTTCTCTTTGGTGAGGCTTTTATTTGGTTTAATTGGTATTATAGTGAGGGAATGTGTTGTGGTGAAGATACTTGGCTTAATCTTCATGTGTTAGGCGTTTTAGCTTGTGAATTTAGGGCTGCGATTTTAGGGTCATTCAAGAACGGGTTGTATCATTGTTTACTTGTCGATTATCTAGTGGAATTGAGCGGAAATCCTTCACCAGATTGCTCAACGGTAGGAGTAGAGGATCCCCTAAAAAGGATCATTGAACCCTTCCGGGGCCTAAAAGGCCGAAAAAGTCTTGGTATTGTTTTTAATCTTTCGATTATCTTGTTTCTTGCACAACGAATCTACCTGGGTCCTTAAGTGGTATCAGAGCTTGAAGTTAAGGAGACTTCGTCCCGCTGTTCGGTTCTCTTTTTTGGTGATTCTGCAATCTAATTTTAAGGACAATCAGTGAGCTTTTTGAAATCTCTGACGGGTTTTCATTCCCTGGTTTGTATCCGAAAATTTGGATATATCACTGGAGAACAATTTGATGTTTTTTTCAGATTCTTAGAGCCTACACATCTACACATCTAACCACTACTGCTGGAATTTGGAATAAACTTGAGAGTTTGTATTTGACCAAAACTATTCCTAATAAGTGTTTCTTGCTTAAACAATTTTTTGCATTTAAATTTGAACCCTCTTTGGATCTTGAGACTAATCTTGATAGATTTAACAAATTAACTCAAGATTTGACTAATTGTGAAGAAAAGATATCTGAAGATCAACAATGTGTGGCTTTGTTAAATGCTGTGAGTGATAAATTTAAAGATGTGAAAAATGCTCTTGAATATGGTAGGGACATTGTTTCTATTGATGTGATTACTGCTGCACTTAGAAACAGAGATATGGAATTAAGAGCTGAATCAAAAGATAATTCTTAAGGTGAAATTCTTTTGACTAAGGGAAAAGGCACATCTTACTCTCAAAATAATAACCAGTCTAAAAAGAATAGTAACAAACAAGGTAAGAAGTCAAATGATAAAAATAAAGATTTTGGTAAGTCCAAGTCTAAAAACAAGGCTAAAAATAAGAAGTGTTACTATTGTGATAAGGCTAGTCATTATATCAAAGATTGCATTAAAATGGCAAATGATTTGAAGAATAAAACCAATGTTGAGGGTGGGGGTACTAGCTCATCTAATGGGTTTGCTAATTCCACTGGTGTTGCTTATGTGACAGAATTTTCAGCTAATGTGGATATTCTGTTACTAAAGTGACTACTCTTGTTGTTTACGTGAATACCTCTGTGTGTTCTAACAATAATTGGATATTGGATTCTGGTTGTTCTTTTCATGTTTGCCCTGTTAGAGGTTGGTTGAAAAAATTTGAAGAAACTAATGGTGGATATGTAGTTCTGGGAAATAACTTTACATGTAGAGTCTTTGGTATAGGTGACATAGTCCTAAAATTGGAAAATGATTTTACTGTTGTTTTAGAACAAACAAGGTTTGTCCCTGATCTTCAAAGAAATCTGATTTCTTTGGGAATTTGGGATGGAGTTTTTGAAATCAACATGAGAAAAAGTGTGTACTGTAGAACATGAATCTGTCCTGGTTTTAAAAACTTTCAAAACGAATGGGATTTATCAAATCAGTGCTGCTCCTGTAATGGGAGAGAGCTATAGTATTTCTGAAAGTTTTGATTAAACTTCTTCACTTTGGCATCACAGACTTGGTCATTTTGGGATTAAGTCACTCCAACTTCTAAGTGAAGAAGGAGTTCTTGGGAAAGTGAGACTGAACAAAAATGTTTTTTGTGAAGAGTGTGTTTTAGGAAAACAAACAAAGTTGCCTTTCAAAACTGGGAATCACAAATCAACAGCAATACTTGAATACCTTCATGCTGACCTATGAGGTCCTGCTTCTAAAACTACTATTTCGGGATTCAGGTATTACATGTTGATTGTGGATGATTATTCTAGAAAAGTTTGGACTTTTTTGTTAAAAAGTAAAGATGAGACTTTTCAAAATTTTAAAGATTGGAAAACTTTGATTGAAAATCAACCAAACAAAAGGATTAAAATTCTTAGGACAGATAATGGTCTAGAGTTTTGCAACACTGTTTTTGATAACTTTTGCAAGAATAATGGTATTTTAAGACATATGACTGTCACCTATACTCCACAGTAGAATGGGGTAGCGGAAAGGATGAATAAGACCCTATTAAATAAGGTAAGATGTATACTTTTAAGCTCAGATGTTCCCAAAATTCTTTGGGGAGAAGCTGTGAAAATAGCTTCTTGTGTTGTGAACAAGTGTCCTTCTAGGGCAATTAATTACAAAACTCCTGAATTTGTATGGTCGGGATTATATCCTGATTATTCTTTTTTAAAATTATTTGGTTGCCTTGCTTTTGTATACCGAAATCAAGGGAAGTTGGACCCAAGAGCCATTAAATGTGTGTTCTTGGGCAATCATGAGGGTGTAAAAGGCTATAGGCTGTGGCAAAATGATTTACAGGGGTTTAAGGTGATTGTGAGCAGGGATGTGGTGTTTAAAGAAGATATTATGCAATGTCTTTCTCCCTGCCACAACTGAATTGGATGAAATCAACAGAAAACAATCTGTTCTGGTGGAAATTGATGATCTAAGTGATCAGTTTTCTGAAACAGAGACTTCAATTGGGGTGGAGCAATATTCAGAAGATGCTCCAAATGAATCAGAAAATAGTGAATCTGAAAATGCCGATTCTACTCAACCTACTTCTGGTATAAATTCTGATTCAAACTTGAATGATTATGTGCTTGCTAGATATAGGTCTAGAAGACAAATTGTGCCTAATTCTAGATATGTAAATGATGATTTTGTGTCTTTATATACTGCTGAATCTGATTTGCATGATGAACCTTTGTCTTATAAAGATGCAATAACTTGTAAAGATTCTGAAAAATGGTTAAGTGCTATGCATGATGAGATGAATTCTTTGTATAAGAATAAAACATGGGTTTTGGTTAATAAGCCTAAGGATCAAAAGGTTATTAATTGCAAATGGATATATAAGATCAAAGACGGGGATTTAAACAAACAAGATAAGAGATATAAAGCTAGGTTAGTTTCTAAGGGCTTTTCTCAAACAGAAGGTATAGATTACACTGAGATCTTCTCACCGGTTGTTAAATATACTACCATCATGATTCTTTTAGCTTTAGTTGTTCAATTTGACTGGGAATTAGAGCAAATGGATGTAAAAATAGCTTTTTTGAATGGTGAGTTAGATGAAATAATCTATATGTAACAGCCTAGAGGTTATGAAGTTAAAGGTAAAAATGAATTAGTATGTTTACTAAAAAGATCTCTCTATGTGTTAAAACAAGCTCCTAGGCAATGGTATAGGAGATTTGAATCATTTGTTAGGAAACTTGGCTTTACAAAGAGTAGTTATGATTCATGCTTGTTTTATGATGGTAATGGTGGTGCTGATTCTGTGTATTTGCTGTTGTATGTTGATGATATATTATTAGCTTGTCTTGATATTAAGAAAATCAACATTGTTAAGCAAAAACTGAAGGCTGAATTTGAAATGAAAGACCTTGGATCAGCTAGTAAAATTCTAGGGACGACCATTAAGAGAGATAAAGCAAACAATACTCTTTTCATAAATCAATCTGATTATATCTCTAAAGTCTTGCAAAGGTTTTGTTTAAATGATGCAAAGTCTTGTTCATTACCTCTTGCTAATCATTTCAAGTTGTCAAGTGATTTGTGTCCTAAAACTAAGGAAGAACATGATAGGATGAACAAAGTGTCATATTCTAATGCAGTAGGATCTGTCATGTTTCTTATGGTCTGCACCAGACCATAAATAGCCTATTCTGTGAGTGTTTTGAGCAGGTTTATGTCAAATCCTGGAGAAATTCACTGGGAGGCTATAAAAGGCTTGCTGAGATATTTGGTTGGTACACAAAAAGTGGGGTTAATCTTCACTAAGAGTAAGAAAGGTACTGTACTTAAAGGTTACTGTGATTCTGATTTTGCCGGTGAATTGGATAAAAAAAGGTCCACTTCATCTTATGTGTACACATTAGGTAATTCATGCATAAGCTAGAAATCCCAGCTTCAAAAATTAGTTGCACTTTCATCCACGGAAACTGAATACATTGCTGCATGTGATGCATTGAAAGAAGGTTTGTGGATTAGAGGGTTGTTGCATGAATTATGTTTCATTGATAACAATGTTTTGTTGTACACGGATAACCAAAGTGCAATTCACTTAAGTGAAAATTCCATTTTCCATGATAGGTCTAAGCGTATGGACATTAAGTATCATTTCATTAGGGACATGGTAGAAAAGGGTCTTGTAAGACTTGAAAAGGTTCCTACATTATCTAATCCATCCGACATGGGTACTGAAGTGTTGTCCCATAACAGGTTTAGAGATTGTATGAATCTTTTGAGTATTGGAGAATGATTTTTGCTATTAAGTGACATAGGTAAGTTACTACTTTAATTTTACTTTGTGTAAATTTTTAACTTTTTCTTTTCTTTTGCAGGTTTTTTAGAGCAAGAGGAAGGTGATGGTGAAGTTTGTTCCACTGTGGTAGTTGACAAGTTTACAGCAGGGTGGAGAATGTGGTCAAAAGTGCTGGCAAACGTTTTTAAAACGTATTTCACTTTGTTGCATCTAAACCAAGGGCCAAGATGCTTTTATTTCTACCCATTAATCTCAGTCATTGGATTGTCTTATATATACTCCTTTCACAAGACTTAGGGTTAACTATTCATTCAATCTCTCCTTTGTAAAATACGGGCTGCACACTGCTCTCTTTCTCTTTCACTGTGATTTCTCTTTGGTGAGGCTTTTACTTGGTGTAATTGGTTTTATAGTGAGGGAATGTGTTGTAGTGAAGATACTTGATGTAATCTTCATGTGTTAGGCGTTTTAGCTTGTGAATTTAGGGATGCGATTTTAGGGTCATTCAAGAACGGGTTGTATCATTGTTTACTTGTCAATTATCTAGTGGAATCGAGCGGAAATCCTTCACTGGATTGCTCAACGGTGGAAATGAATAATCCTAAAATGAATAATTGATTGAAATATGCTATGTGGGATTAATAATAAGATAAATTAGTTATGGGCATATATGGAAATGAAAATTAAAGATATGCACAATATGGTGAGTGTACTGTCGTTTGGAACGAATAAAAATAATATACATATATAATTATCTTTGCGGGGTGGAGGGAGTAGTATTCTAATTAACTTAAAGTGCATATCTCATTATCACAGCTATCACATTGTCTAACCTTTATTGGTAATCTATGCACACATTAGGAGAGCTCAAAGAAGAATACTACAGAATAATCAAGTTCAAAATTTTTCTAAAACCCCATATTAGATGTTATAACAGCACTAAATGACTCGCGTGAATGCGGAATTAAATGCCACATAATGCATCATATACAACTACGCTATATAGTTCCATATATACAAAATCCAAATCTTAAACAATATTTAAATTGGAGCTCATTTATAACTAATATGGCGCACTAGCAAGCTCCAATTTTACTGTGCAGATTTGCTGCACAGTTGGAGGGGAAATCGTGCGCATTTACTCCTTTTGGCTCACGATGGGAGATGGCCTTAGCAAGGTTGGTACTCTGTAATGAAGTTTCAAGTCGAAGTCCTTCATTAGGTAGCTAGATAATGGGAATTAGGATGATAATTTCATGATTTTTCTTAGTAAAAAGGACACAAAATATGAAACAGAATTTCTGCTTTTAAAACAACTTTTCTAGTGACCAACCTAAAAGCTAGTTAGGCTTTTTCTAGATGGCGAGACTGACTTTGGAAAAACTGCATTCTTCATTGTCAGTTTGCTGACTTTGATGCCAGTGAAAGGGAACGATAAAATAAATAAAGACTTTGATGCGTATATGACATGTCAAGATCACGACAACGTATATTGTGAACATAGAATTGTGATATCATTTGTGTGTTTGAAAACCACTTTTTCCCTTAGTGACAACCTGACCCAGAAGTATTATATATATATATATATTGCTCAAATTTGGAGCTCATTTATATATAGATGATATTAAAATTGGAGCTCATTTATAAATGGCAGCCAAACAACGTGTTTATTTCTGTTTTGTTTTATCAGATTCCTTTTGTTTCATGATTTATTTTTATCTCCATCTTCTTGTCTTTTTGGTTTGTTTTGAGGGCTCCCAAACTTAAATTTTCTAGTGACCAACATAAAAGCTATTTAGGATTTTTCTAGCTGGCGAGACTGACTTTGGAAAAACAGCATTCTTCATTGCAGTTTGCTGACTTTGATGCCAATGAAAGGGAAACATAAAATAAATAAAGACTTTGATACGTATATAACATGTCAAGATCACAACAACGTATATTGTGAACATATAATTGTGATATCATTTGTGTTTGAAAACCATTTTTTCCCTTATATAGTGACAAACTGACCCAGAATATATATATATATATATATATATAGAAGTTGCCAGCAAAGAGAACCCAAAAATCTTTTCACCACTATACAGGATAGACACATGATATCAGTGAAAATGGAGATGGGGCTTAAAAGTTCTATCAAAATACTGAAATTGCCTCTCCTAATTCTACTCTTACTCTGTCTGAAACCAGCTTCAAGAGGGGCAGCAAATGAAGTAAGGTGCATAGAGAGTGAGAGACAAGCTCTTCTCGAGTTTAAGCAAGGCCTTGTCGAGGGTGGTGACATTCTTTCATCGTGGGGAAGTGAAGAAGAAAAAGGGGAATGTTGCAAGTGGAAGGGCATCACTTGTAGCAACAGAACCGGACGAGTGATTGTCCTTGGTCTCAGTGGTCAATCCATGAGAGGTAACTATATTACTCCTGCACTGCTTGAGTTACGGCATTTGAATTATTTAGACCTCAGTCAAAATTCTTTCTATGGACTACAAATGCCAGAATTCTTTGGTTCCTTCACAAAACTAAGACACTTGAAACTCAAGCGGACTAGCTTCATCGGGGATGTTCCTTATCAACTTGGGAACCTTACCAACCTACAGACTCTTGATCTTAATCAACATAATTATCGTTACCCATTCTCTGAATCAGGCCTAACAATCAAGAACCTCGAGTGGCTTTCTCATCTTTCATTGATATCATATCTTGACTTGAGTGGTATTAGTATTATTACTGAAACCAATGAGATGCCAGAAATAACAAAGCTCCCATTCCTTAAGGAGTTGCACTTGACAAATTGCCAACTTCACAAAGTTGTACTCTTTCCTAATTCTTCTTTACCCTCTATTTCCGTCCTTGACCTGTCTACCAATTATCTAACCTCTGCTTTCACATTCCCTTGGTTGTTTAACTTCACTGCAACCCTTAAAGACATAGACCTCTCGTTCAATCAATTAGATGGTCCTATTCCTGACGAATTCGGGGAAATTATTTTTCTCCAGAATCTTGTCTTGGATGATAATATGCTACAAGGTGGTGTTCCAAAATCCTTTGGAAATTTGAGTTATTTGACCAAGCTATATATACCTGATAATAACTTAAATGGACTGGTTCCACTATTGTTTCAGAATTTATCAGGGAATATACAAACAACACTTGAATATTTGGAGTTAGCAAGCAATCAGCTTTTTGGTGCTTTGCCAGATATCACCAGATTTTCATCATTACAGCTTTTGGCACTAGATGGCAATCAGTTGACTGGATTTCTCCCTCAAATCCTTGGCCGGCCTTCTAGACTTGAATATTTATTCTTGTCTAGTAACGAAATTGTAGGATCAATACCTGATTTAAGAGCATTTCCTCGGTTGAAAGGATTATTTATTAGCAGAAATCAACTGGAACGCCTACATGAAAGCATTTGGAAACTTTCCAAGCTTCAAATCTTATCTGGGTCTTCAAATCTGTTCAACTTTAGTGTCACTGAAGCCCACTTCTCAAACCTGGGCAGCTTAAAAAGTCTAGACCTATCACATAACGAACATTTGGCTTTGAAGTTGAGCTCTCACTGGGTTCCACCTTTACAATTAACAGAATTGTACATCAGCTACTGCAATGTGGGGCCTCATTTTCCTCAGTGGATTCGTACTCAAAAAACTCTTCTTGCTGTCGATCTCTCCTACAGCGGTATAATAGATACAATTCCTAATTGGTTTTGGAATATGTCTTCTATAAATTACTTGAATCTCTCTCATAACCAGATTAGTGGTAGTATTCCCGATTTCTCCTCGGGTGTGCAATCTGCTGTGGTGGACCTAAGTTACAACAACTTTTCAGGTCCAATTCCGTCCTTTTTATTTTATTCACAGACGTTACAAGTCTCCAAAAATAAGTTCTCGGGTTCCATTTCCCATTTGTGTAAATTATCCAATGAGTTGATTATCGAAATCCTTGATCTCTCTAAGAACCAATTAACCGGAGAGCTTCCAGATTGTTGGATGAACAAAAACAATCTAGTGGTTCTGAATCTGGCCAACAATAACTTTTCAGGTAAAATTCCCTACACTATTGGCGCCTTGCAAATACTCATGACGCTGCAACTGCGCAGCAATAATTTCATTGGTGAGTTGCCTTCATCTCTAAAAAATTGTACCAACTTGAGATTTATCGATCTGGGAGAGAACAGGTTGACGGGAAATAGATCGGAAGCTTGGATTGGAACATATCTAACAAGTTTGACAATTCTTAGCCTTCGACTTAACAAGTTTCATGGAGAGCTGCCAGTGACAATTTGTCATCTTACCAGAATCAAGATCTTGGACATTTCTAGAAACAACATATCTGGAAGAATTCCGTTCCGATCTCAACAATTTTACTTCTTTGGTTCAGAAAAATAGCTCAATTGACAGCGGCTATATAACCAGTGCTACTAGTCCGACTTTAAATATGTACTTTGATGATGTCTTGGTTTACTGGAAACGACAAGAGTCAGAGTATAGAAAGCTCGGACTTTTAAAAGGTGTTGATCTTTCTAGCAACAGATTAACTGGAACATTTCCAGAAGAGTTTTCAAATCTAAGAGGTATGGTCTTCTTGAACTTATCGAGGAACCAATTGACGGGGAAGATAATTTCAAATATTGATCAAATGGAGAGTTTGGAATGGCTCGACTTGTCCAGAAATCAGTTTTCTGGAAAGATTCCTGTAGGCCTTGCACGTCTACATTTTCTCAGTGTTCTAGACTTGTCAAACAATAATTTGACAGGAGAGATTCCATCAGGCACTCAACTACAGAGCTTTGACCCTTCTGTCTACCATGGGAACAGATTATGTGGCCGTCCTCTACAAGAGTGTTCTCCAGACCCTCCAGGGCACCCATCCCAGACTGATAATGGCAAAGAATCCAGTGTCAAAGAAAATGACAAGTTCATAACTAGAGAGATCTATATCTGTTTGGCATTTGGTTTCATTACCGGATTCTGGGCAGTTATTGGTACTCTAGTGCTCAAGCGTTCATGGAGACTTGTCTATTTCAACTCGTTGAGCAGCATTGAGGACTGGTTGTACGTAACAACAGTCATCAACATGAATAGATTTACAAGGAAATTTTGGAGATAATGGTAAGTACCAACATCAACATTTTCTTTAGTATTTTAACTTTGTTGCCATACCGTTGATTTCCTATCATCAGAATGGAATAATGATATTATATCTATCAATCTATGCATGTTATAAAACTAAAGTCTGGTGATCCTCAGGCCTAGTCAAATCCCCAGTGGAGCACCAAAAAGGATCCGCATTCCAGCTCAAGATAGCTACCTGAAGGCTTCTTGTAAGAAAGCATTATCAAATGATTAAAAGTTTCATATATTTTTGTGTCCGAAAGTCTATTTCTGTCACTGTGTATGAAATTTGAATCTTTTAATGTAAGAATGTGTTAGTTAACGATTTTATGTTAACAGATTTTATCTTTTAATTTCTATAGTGATTTTTTAAGAAGAAAAATTCTATGTGTGGTTTTTAATTAATGTGACTTTTAAATTTCTATGTGTGGCTTTTTAACTAATGCGACTTCTATGTGTGAATTTTTAATTAAATATAACTTTCTATATGTGATTTTTTCAATAATGTGACTTTTTAATTTCTGTGTTTGATCTTTTAAATAAATGTGACTTTTTAATTCCTATGTGTGATTTTTTCAAATAAATGTGACCTTTTAATTATTATATGTGATATTTAATTAAATGTGTTTTTAGTTTCTATGTGTGACTTTTTAGTTTTTACGTGTAATTTTTTAATCAAATGTAACTTTTTAGTTTCTACGTGTGACTTCTTGATTAACATGTAACTTTTTAGTTTATATGTGTAATTTTTTAATTCTTGTGTGACTTTTTAGTTTTTACATGTGATTTTTTAATTAGATGTAACTTTTTAGTTTTATGTGTGACTTTTTTTATTAAGATGTGACTTTTTAGTGTTTACGTGTAACTTTTTAATTAAATCTGACTTTTTTGTTTCTATGTGTAACTTTTAAACTAAAATGCGAGTTTTTAATTTTTACTTGTGATTTTCTAATTAAATGTAACTTTTTCTTTTTTTTGTGTGACTTCTTAATTAAAATGTGGCTTTTTAGCTTTTACGTGCAACTTTTTTAATTAAATCTGACTTTTTAGCTTCTATGTGTGACTTTTTAATTAAAATATAACTGCTTAATCAAATATAACTTTTTAATACAATATATGGCTTTTCAATCAAAGGTAACTTTTTAACATAATATATGACTTTTTAATCAAGTGTGACTTTTATATATAATATGCAACATTTAATCAAGTGTGATTTTTAATTGAAAAAGTTACATGTATTGTGCTTTTTTACAACTGGCTCTAAATCACGTTTGTAATGAATGTCAAATAATCATTATACGACTTTTGAATTGAAGAAGTTACATGTATTGTGACTTTTTTAATAAGTCACGTATATAGCAAATGCCGAATAATAATAAGTGTCTTTTTAAAACAAAAAGTTACATGGTACGTGATTTGTTTGTAAATCTAATTTTAGAACATATGTGACTTTTTACAAATGAGTGAAATGACTTTAAGTTACTTTTTAGTAAATGCTAAATAATTATTATGCGACTTTTTTTAAACAAAAAGTTACACGACACCTTATTCTTATGTAAATCTATAATTTTAATCTCTCTCCCCCCCCTCTCTCTATATATATATTGAAAAGTTTATATAGAACGTTACTTTTTACAACTGACTTTAAGTCACGTATATAGTAAATGTCAAGTAACTATTATGTGACTTTTTAAAATAAAGAATTATACAAGACGCGATTTTTGTGTAAATCTATGATTTTAATTGTATGTGACTTTTTAATTGAAAAAGTTGCATAGACGCGACTTTTTAATTGAAAAAGTTGCATAGACACACTAGGTCACATATGTAATAAGTGCCAAATAATCATTTATACATCTTTTTGACATAAATAGTTACACTACTGTAACAAATCTTGGCACACTTAAAACATGCTACTAGTCTTTAACAAAAATGTGACTTTTTAGTTTTGATATGTGACTTTTAAATTATATGTGACACAATCTATATCACATTTTAATATGGTTTTTTTTGTTTATGATTTTTTTAATTAAATATGTCTTTTTGATTTTTATATATTAATTTTTAGGTTATGAAAAAGTGATAAATAATATAATATAATAATTAATTAATAAAAATAAACCAATTTAATAGAAAATGAACTTTTGTAAGTAAATCACAAAAGAAATGTATACGGGCCCACTCAATTAATGTTATCCTTGTGCGCATGATTGGATTTGGTCACTGCCCGCTCCACCGTATTTTTGCGGCTTTTTGAATTCACAATGTTTTAGACGTATTTTTCTAAATTTCTTTTTCTATTGGGGTATTTATCTAAAGTTCCCTTTTATTTGTATCACAATCCAAATATCCAATTAGCTCGTTTTAAATAGCGTGGGTTAGGCCCAAAATGGCGTCTGGTTGGCCTCCAACCAAATGCCATTTGGGATCTCCAATTATAGATTTTGGACACCAAATTTAGCGTCTGAAAGTGGCCGATAGTGGCCCAAATGCAATTTCGTTTTATTATGGAATTGCCATTGCATCTAATTTTTCTTTTTTCTTTTGTTTTTTTTGTTTGTGCTTATTTTAATCTTATTTTACACTAAGTTTAACTTTTTTGTTTTTTATTTCTTCTTAGTGTCATCCAATATCTTGTACAATCTTTCTTTTCTCCCTTAATTTTAATTGTATCACTGTTATTGGAATTTAATATTTATGTTTTCCATTTTTTCTTTTTAAATTATGTCATTAAAAAAAACTTTTAGTATAATACACAAAAGACGTCATCTTGCACATATAATTAAGGTGAACGATTATAAATTGAAACATGAAATGACATATGACAATACAATGTATATTAGTTATTGAATACTAGAAAATATAGAAAATATGAAATTGAAAATATGTGAGATCCTTTTTAGAGTTTATGGGTTGGAGAAGTTTTATAAAATAAAATATAAAAAATGTATTTTAGAGTACAAAACTGTAAAATAGAATTTGTCATCTCCAACCCACGCTAAAAATAGCGTCGTTGGGCCCAATTTGGCGTCTGGTTGGAACCAATTTGGCATTTGGTTGCCCACCAACCAAACACCATTTTGGATCTCCAATTAATTTGGCATCCAAAAGTGCCGGATAGCGGCCCTTTTTACAATTCTGTTTTATTACTGAACTGCCATTACATGCAATTTCTTTTCTTTTTTTTCCTTTTTTTTTAATCCCTCTTTATATTAAGTTTAACCTTTTTGTTTTTTGATTTCTTCTTAATGCCATATAACATCTTTTCCAACCTTTCTTTTTCATGTAATACTAAATGTAATATTTTCGACTATTTGTTTAAAAGTTTAATTACTTGTAATAATTAATAAACGAGTATATAGTTAATTAGCTTTCAATATATTTTAGTTATTGAATACTAGTTGAATACTAGAAAATATAGAAAATGTGAATTGGAAAATATGTGAGGTTTCTTTTAGAGTTTATGAGTTGAAGAAATTTTGTTAAATAGAGTATGAAAAACTTTATTTTGGAGTTGCAAAACTTTAAAATAGAGTTTTCTGGTTAGAGATTGCCTAAGAAATCACTCAAAGCACATTTGAATTATTTTTATTTGATTGTACCCACCAATCCCTGTATGTTTTCAGCTTGTGTAGTATATATGATGTTACTTTTAATTACACGAGTTATGACAATGTGCAACATATAGAAGGTGAAATAAATATTCATGTATTTGAAATAGTAATTAATAATAATATATTATTATATTGAATGTTGTTGAGAATTGTGATGAAACCGTATTAAAAAAAGAACAAATGATATTGTCTATATAGAGACCGGCTTTTCTTATGATAGCATACTGATATCTCTCATGTTTGTTAAATGTGTCATGATATCAAATACACCAAAGAAGAAAGCTAATTATCTAAGATTACATTTCATTATGTTTTTTAAAATTCTATTATTATGTTAGTATATATATTTTAGCATTATTTTGAACTGTAACATGTGCAATACTATAGAAGATGAATTTGTAAAGTAATTTAATTTTTAAAGTCACATATACAGACGATTTATTATTTAAGTTAAAATCATTTTAAATAAAATATTAAATTCATAGTGTGAAAGTTAAAAAAGAAGTTGGAAGGTGAAAAGTCAAACATTTATTAGTATTTTTTTTACCGGAAAAGTTAAACATTTATGAATCATTTAAAATTATCACTAATCATTAATAATAATGAAAATAAAACTAATTAAATGTTAAATAGGGATATTACTGTAAATTAGAGAAATAAAATGGGGGCAAAATAGAAAATCAAAAGCTTTCCACTCATTCCCTACGGTCCCCGTCCAGGCTGAATTAATTGTGGATGGAGCTAAGATCAAACAGAGATTTCTAAATAGAGCGGGGATGGTGATTGGAGTCTCTGATCCGTACCCATCCTATTGCCATACCTATAATACAGACATGTGACTAAACATATAATAAATAACAACTAAATTATAACTTATCCTCAAAAAATACATAAATAAATAAATTATAACGTTTTATAAAACATTGTTAATTACTTTTGAACAAGCTCGTTCAGATGTGCCTATACTTAAAACTTGTACTTCACACTTTACGACGCTTCTAGTTTTATTAAGTACTAGCCGCACTTTTGTCATATATTGTACACCTTAATTCAATACTTGGATGTACCGTTATATTGATGAATGACAAATGAGATTTGTGATCTTTAGAAATAGAAACCTCTTCACTACTAGAAAAAATGATAGTACCGACGGAAAAATTCTGACGGTAGCCAGTTTGTCGGTAATCATCGTAATCACCGACAGTGGACAAAAATCCGTCGGTAATTACCGAAGGGTAACACTAGTACCGACGGAAAAATTCTAACGGGTAGTCAATCCGTCGGAAATCACTAACAGTGGACAAAAATCTATCGGTAATTATCAACGGACACGAAACCCATCGGTAAGTACCGACAGCTCTCTTAGCCGTTGGTAATTACTAATGGCAACCAGTTGCCGTCGCTAATTATCGAAAACAACCAAAAGCCGTCGGTAATTACCAACGGGTATCATTTGACCGTCGGTAATTACTGACGGCTTTTCCATGCCGTCGGCAATTTTTACCTAAAATGCAATAAATTTTAAGAATGAAATGCATTTTAATAAGTGATATGATGAAATATGCGTGTGTTTTAATTTTTGAGATTTAACATTAATGCATAAAATTGCATTTCTATCTAAACTATTCACAAAAAAAATAGGTAATCCAAAATTTTCTACTCTGAAAGATTAGCTGTTTGAAGCTATTTATCCAAATTGAATTATAAAGAGAAATTATAAAGAGGTGAAATGAGAGGTGTAGATTTAATAAAAGTTTAAAATTTGTAGCTATAAATGAGCAGTTGTCAAGTCAGTGGTCAAATCAGTGGTAGGTGAGATTATAAAGAAAAATGATAAAGATGGTCAAACATTCCCTAAATAATGAAACAGGTCTTTAATGAGACCAAAAAAAAACTCAAACAAAATTAAAATATATATATAATAAAAACTTTACTCATCGTTGCAAATACTCCATTATTTTTTATAATTAGGTTTAAATTTTTTTTCACTTATTAGTTTGGGTAATTATATTACCACTACGATTATTTTTTACGGTACTACATTTATCTTATTTACTTAAACTAGTAGAGCCACATGCACTGCACATGTAGCATTCATAATGTTGCATATAACAACGCCATATATACTTTCCATAATTAGTAATGAAAAGTACATTGTGTATTAGATAATAGAGATACTTACAATCTGAAACTACTATTGAAACCATGAGTGATTTCTTGCATTTTATAACTGTATTGCTACATTAACAGAACCAATGATTAGTTCCTTAGAAATTTTCGCAATTGACCACAAAATAAGTTTATCAATAGTCTTTTCCTCTGCCAATTTTTTTTGTGATGCCCAATTATCTCAATATTTGCCTATAGATCCAGATTGTATCAACTATGAGCTCGTCATAGTCATTGTACCCTGCTAAAGCATATTTGTAAAACCTCATCAACACGTCCTCAAATTCTTAAGAAATAAATTCGCTATTCAAGTACCATTGGCACATTATTTGCCATCTGTAATCATATAGTCTTGACATGATAATATAATCTTGAACTACGAACCCATATGCCATTCCAAGTAGTGTTGCACAAAATGGTTCATAGGCTTTTCATATACTGTCTCTTAACTTTAGTGTGCCGCAAAATTTACTTCAAATTGCACTAATGAGTAATCAACATATAAAATTTTGTATAGATGAGAAGACATGCCATAAAACAATGTGCTTCAATTTTCAAACAATGTAATTACTTGAAAAGATGTTTAGGAAGTTGATATGGAAATATATGAGCCTAGATACAACGAAACATATAACGACCTTAAATTTAATTTTATTTTTGTTCTTTTCATTTATATATGTGAAAAATCCATCAATGTATCAAACTAACAAGTAACAACTAACTCAGATTCTCTCGATTATAATCTAGGCTACGTTCAGTAGAGAAAAAGGAAGAAATTAAATTAAGCATGAGAATGGTACAAGATGGAAACGTATTTAAAACATTCCAGTTGAAAATAGCTACTTGTATAAGTGCCTTTTTTGTACTCAAAAAAATAGCAGAGAGACAAGAAGCCCGGCTTCACTTGCAAATTTGTTTCAAGTAGTTGCACTAGACCTCCAAACGCTGAATAAAAATCTTCAGTATGTGAGTTTCTTCAAAACCTTGATGTCTTGATACTCTGTACTATTCTATTTTATTTTATTTTATTTTTTTACATTAGGAATTGTATATAAAGCAAACGTTTACAAATAATTAAGAGCTTGTTTGATCCTCATTATCCTCCTTCATTATAATTTTACCTACCACTGATTTGACAGCTGTTCAATTACAACCACATATTTCAAACATTTTTACATTTCCAATATATATTATACATCTTTTCTTATTATAAATTCTCCAAAAATGGACGAATAATGGTAATCAAACAAATAATAAAAAATTTAAAAAATGCCCATATTATCAATCTTTCAGTACAGAATTTTGACTCTTAGACTTTTTATTTATCTGAGAAAAAGAATGTTATTAGATTATTGGTGCAGAAAGTCGAGTTTTCCAGTCTGTAGTTAAGCAAATCTTTGAAGCGGATGGCAAGCAGATAAGACCCGCTTTAGTTTTCTTAGTGTCAAGAGCCACCGCAGAGATTGTTGGTTTGAAGTACGTCGTACTCCCTCCGTCTCAAATATACAGTCTAGTTTTCTTTTTTATCTTGTCTCAAATATATAATCTTATTATATTTTTTAAGTTTAATTTATATTCATTTACCAATAGTCAATTTAATTAATAGTTAGTTATAGTAATTATTATCATTAAACTAAAGGGTAAATGGCGCAACACATGGACCTTTTAACTTGGTTGTGCAAATCATCCCCACCTTTCATTTTTTTGGCAAATCCATAATTCTCTTGAAGCAAACCAATTATAATTCAAAATTGGATTTGATCCTATAAATCACAAATACACATCTTATGAAACTCAATTATACTACACAAATTATAAAGTCATTTGGATATATTATTATTTTCAATTTTTTTTTCTTTCTGAGAGTTGCCATTTGCATGTAGGGAACTCACTAAAGAACATAAACAGTACGCAGAGATCATTGAAATGATCCACACCGCAAGTATGATGCATGATGACGAATCGGATGAAAGTGACGCACGGAGAGGTTAGCTTTTAAATTTAATTAATATCTGTCAAATATGCAATTCTCTTTCTCAATATTTCACTTTCTAATTACTTTTCTTTAGTGCAGGCTGGCGATTATATTTTTGCTCAGTCATGGTGGTACATAGCCAATCTTGAAAATCTTGAAGTCATAAAGCTCATAGTTCAGGTAACGAAAATTTTACCATTCAAACCGATATATATATATATATATATAGAGAGAGAGAGAGACACACACATGAGGCCAGATGTACTAGCATGTAATTTGTGTATGTCACATGGATTAGCAGTTGGTCCATGTTAGTCCGCGGATTAATGTAACGTGTTCAGATACATGCTCCACAAGTATCTAGAACTGTTTATGGTGTTAGACATCTGATTTTTTTTCATTTCCCTCAAAAATTATATATATGAAACTATAGAAAAAATTTTGTTACTCCTAGAACCTATATGTAGGTTTAAGCGTCTCAATTTGTTGTAAAAATAGAACTTTAGATCTTACATATGGATTGTTGATTAACCATTACCCTAAGTCTGGAGTACCAAATTTTTTTCCTAGAAACTACATCATTCTCTTGATCATACAATAACCCAAACACCCCCAAAAGAAATATTGTTTTATCATTTCAAAAAATAACTAATGGTGTTGCAGGCCATGAAAGACTTTCCAAGTGGCGAAATAAAGCAGGAATCTAATTTGTTCAATTGTGATGTTGGGTTGGAAGAGTATTTGCTAAGGAGCTACACTAAGACGGCTTCTTTGGTTGCTGCAAGCACAAAAGGAGCGGCCATTTTCAGCGGGGTCGATAGTGAAATTTGCGAGCGCATGTATGATGAGTAGGGCAAAAATTTTGGACAATCGTTTCAAGTTGTAAACGACATACAAGATTTTAATCCGTCCACAGAGGGCAAATCTTTTGGGAGTGAGCTGGCGAAAGGAAATTTAACTGCTCCGGTAATATTTGCCCTGGAGAAAGAGGCCAAACTGAGGAATATAATTGAATCTAAATTTTGCGAGTCGGGTTCTCTTGAAGAGGCCATTGAGATTATCAACAAGTGTGGAGGTATCGACAAAGCACAAGAGTTGGCAAAGACGAAAGCTGATATAGCACTTGAGAATCTTGGATGCTTACCCTCGAGTCCGTTCAAATTCACACTGGAAGAAACAGTCAAGTATAACTTGAACAGAATTGAATAATCAGCCCTCAAATCTAATGCACAGACAATTAGCACTTAGCCTCTTAAACAGGCCATCAGTTCTTATGAGTATTATCGCTTATTTCACTTTTTCTTTTAATTTATACAATCTGCGGAAGGATCAAGCCGGATGAATATGGTGCCTTTAACAATATATATAACAAACACCTATCCATTTTTTCACTTCAATGTGGAATCAATAATAATATTTTAAACTTAACCAAATTACAACTCTACGTATTACATTTTTTTTTTCTGATTTCAATCACAATTTGTGAGTGATTGTGGTTTTTAGAGAGAGAAACTTCCCTCTATTTACAGAAAGCAATATATTGTCTACCTAGCAAAGTTGAAACGATATTGTTTCCATCGTCTTATAAACAACCACGTCAATATTACTCTTATTTACTCTACCACGATCATCACCCCCCATATAGATATACACCTTTAGCGTGGAAACCTCTATCTTCATGCCCTTATCAAATTCGCAACCGCACCTTTCGTCTTCCTCTTACAAGTACAGCTTTAGGTAAGCCTCTGTTCTTTTTTTAACAAAACCCTTTTGTTAATGTTAAATTTCGACTTTGACCCATCAACAAACGAATTTGTATGCGCGGAAAACTTAAGTTCGAGAGATTGAGTAATAAATGCAAGTTAATGAAGTTGGTGAATTTATGAAGAAAGTGATGAGAGGAGTAAATATGCTTG
>CAVNYN010286452.1:0-26795 GCA_963692815.1 Nyctanthes arbor-tristis | reverse complement strand
GTGGGAACAATAGATTGTAAAAATTGAAAACAACAATTAACAAGTCTCATAAAACCAGTAAAAAAAAACCAAGACGGGAATAAGTGCAGTGCGTCTAAAGCAAACCAATGTGAACTGGCTTCTAGTAATTTATGAAAATTAACAAAAAGAAGAAAAAGTATAGCATACGCATACGTTTGATGTGCTCGACTTCTGGTCATCTATCCTCTTAGTGGCCAACCTCCGATCTGATTTTAAAAAGAAAAAGATGTCAGAAAAATGAAAAAGAAGAAAAAAGATAAGAAAAACCGACTGTTAAAATGGAAGGCTAAATCTGGTAAAGAAAATGCTTACTTGATGCCGGTAAAGCTATCAGGGTGCAAAAGAGCTACAAAAGAATAGCCACGGTCTCACAATCGAACCACCAATACAGTGTCAAAACAAGCCCCCAAAAAAAAGAAAAAGAAAAGAAAAAAAAAAAGAAAAGTGTAAAAACAAGCCACAAGAATCCATTCAACTTACATCAAAGACAATCGACGATTTCTAAGAGCCGCGACGGCCACGGCGAGAAAAGGACCAGTTGGATCCAATGGAGCCCTAGAGAACCTTCAAGAGGAATTGGTGTGTAAATGGGGAGATCGGTGAGTTTTGACACTGTACATCTGAACAAAGGAGCAAAAAAGATAAAGAAGCATCTAGATAGGGATAAAATGGGAAACTGCCAAGATGAATTAGGGGTAAAATAGGAAAGGCACTGTTCCAGAAAACAGTACACACGAGTTGGCTCTTTTATATAGTAGGATATATTATGCAATTTGATTTTTATGAAATACAACTAGATTTCCACTCGTGCGTTACACAGAAAGAATACATATCAAGTTATTTAAAAAATAAATAATATGAAATTTTTATAATTTTTTTTTTGTATAGTGAAATTTTATAAAGTTATGTTACCCTATAAAGAATAATTAATTTTTAATATCAGCCAAACAATAATATAATTTTTTTTCTTGTCAACTTAAGGTAACTAGAGTTTATAACAAATTTTAACCAGACTGTTATCATTAACGCAAATATATATGATTTTTTTACACTAATTTAGATAAATGGTATCGTACGAAATAACTGAAATTAATCACCTGCAGACGTCTGGTGGGATTATCTCCAGATGCACATGTAGCATGTTATAATTGAATAATTCACATATGAGTTGTCCTATGTGAGTTGTCCCACACTTGAGTTATTCAATTATCACCCGTCAAGTATGTGTTTGGCGTGATAATCTCACCAGACGTCTGACTAGTGATCAAAACTGATGAAATAACTGTTAGCTGAGCTGTTACGTGTACCGTAAAAATATTTCTTATTCTTATTCGAAACTAATAAAGTCAGATAACATGAAGATTATATAAATTAATAATACATAAAAGTAGTACATAAAAGTAATCATATATAAAATAGTTATAATTATTAATATTCATTATACCGGGAAAGATTAAGAAAAAATTACAATTATAATTTTCAGTTAATTTAAACTAACAATATATATATATATGTTTAATTTCTATTAATTATTATGAACTACAAATTTCAAGATATATTAGACAATTAGATAATCAAATTTGTCTATAATTTAAATAATTAAATGATGATAATTATTTATTAGTTATTAAATTTGATAGTGAGTTTTATTTCAAAATGGTGAGTGGGTAAGGAAAAATTGAATTAAAAATTTTTTAAAAAATTGAAAAATTCAAAATACCACACATGTTACTGTAATATAAAACAAAACATCTAATAAGACTATACTAATAGATTTTTTAGTAGGAAAACTGCGGTATAAAAGTACCGTAACTCGTTTCATTTAATTAATATATAGATTACTAGTTTAATCTATAATTGATAAGATAAGATTTTCTTTCCAAACAAATTCATCAGGGTACTCATTAGGGTTGGACGGGCTGTGGCTGTGCAGCAAATTTTAGTGTACTGTAGATTAACTAGTAGTGAAATTAGTGGGGGTCCGTTTTTTCGTAAAAATTCTTTAATACCAATTGTTAGTTTTTTTATGATACCAATGTGGCTTAAAAGAAAATCAATATATATCTCTTCTGTATTTTAATATTCTTGTATTATGCAGCTTATATGTTGATACTATTAATTTGAACAGTAGTGAATGATATTAGAAACTTTTTATTTTATTTATTTATTTATTTTGGAGAAGAAAAACAATAAATTCCGTTAGATTCGATGGGAGAATAACGTACTGCGTTGCAATGCAACGCACCAACCGTTGGTCATATCATAGTCATAGATCCATGGGCGATCCCACAGCAAACTCTGATTGCCTTTCTTCTTCTCCTTTCCCATGTGATATCTCTATCATTATTTTGCACGTTTGTCTTATAGCACAAGTGCTTTTTGAAGAAGCATAATTTTATTTAGTCTCCATCGCTCACAACATAAGTCTAATAGTATTATTTCACTGTACATTTGACTGGAGATGAATTTTATAATTTTATTTAAAAGTTCAAAAAAAAAATTCAAGCTAATTCGAAATTGTTGAATCATCCTAATTCCTAAATGAGCACCTAGAGCTGTTTCGGAATAGTTTCTACTTCTTCTTCATTTTTTTTTAATAGGATTACTTCAATACTATCATAGATCAAGTTTCAGAAAAGTCTCCTTGTTTAAAATAGTTTCCAAGTCTTGAACTTAGCCCGTACTTTTTTTATTTTTTAGGAATTGCTTTTGTGAAAATTGATTTTTTGAAAGAACGTGTGGTTAAAAAGTTAAAAAAAATATATATGAATCTACATGCAAGATTATTTTAATAAGTTAATGTATAGTTAAAAATGAGTTTGAGTGAGAATTGATTTTGAGAAAATCAAAATCAAACGGATTTGATTCCTCAAAAGCCATCTTAAAAAAATAAAAAATAAATAAATAATACTTTTTTTAGGTTAGAGTGTGGCAGGGGCTCGAACCCAAACTTTAGAATAGTCCAATTTTTATATCGAAAAGATGCAACTTCCACACCGTTTTATCTCGTCATTTTCAACTCATAGGAGAAATAGGTTTTTCTTTTTCTTTTTCTTTCTCTTTTTTTTTTTTAAAAAAAGAAAATCATTTCATTTAAATATGAAGAGAATTTATATGGGAGATCATGCAAGGCTGCCAGATCAGAGACTACCATACAAACAAAAGAACATCAAAAACATCTAAACTAATCTAATTATATCCAAAGCAAAAACACAAAAAGGATACACAAAAATTACCAGCAAGAAGCGCCAATCCAAAGTTCAGCAAGGAACAGAAAGGGTTCGCTCTTGTTAATCCATGTTATCAAAAATGAACCGTGTTCCTTTTATTTCCTTATTTTTCTTTTTCAGTATAAGGTTGGGATGGCATAGGATGAGATTTTAACTTGCATTTGGATTAAATATGTCGACAAGAGAGTGCTTTTACCAAAGTAAAGTATAAGCCCATCTTATGTCACCGATTTTTCATATATTCGGGCATTTCATCCCCTTTGTCAATTTTTTCATTAAATGACACGTTCATGAGGGGTAAAATGGGAATAAAATTTGGGTATCACTCATGTCTCCAAAATTTTAATTATGACACGATTTCATCCCCAATCTGTTTTTCCCACTGCTTTGTCTCCGAATTTTTCATATATTCGTGCGTTATGTCCCTAGTATCAAATTTTGTCAACTGTGTTTAATTCGTCAGAGGTTTTATTTGTATTGTTTTGACTAAACATCCAACTATACTGTAGAAATAGTAATGCTATTTAGCACCACTGGTGCTTGGCACTATATTAAGGTGACATTTAATGATAAATTGAATCAAATAGGTGTTTTATTCAAGCATTTAATTTCATTTATCATTTAATGTCACATTAGTTGCCACCTAAGCTAATGCTAAGCACCAATGGTGCTGCATACTATTACAAAATATGTCGTTTTGATATATTTTCTTGAATTAGATGTTTGACTAGTACATTTTAGTTAGATTCTTTGTCAACTATTAATTTGGTATTTTCTCGTTACATGTACTTAATCACGTTTGATTTAGAATGTTAGTGAGTATTTCATAATCCCCAATATTTACTGAGTGTTATTCATATTGTTCATATTCTTTTGAAGGTGTTACATGCATTGTCCAATTCTTTTGGGACAATACATTTAAATGCATGGTTATATATATAGGAGAATGTGAAGGGTGGTTAATTTTTATGAATGGGAATGAATGCCTTTTTTAGGGGAAATAGATGTGATATTTCTCACAATATCTGTCACTTGCTAATGTGCTGCCCTAAACAAACAGAAAATTTGATAGAATTTGATGTTGTGGATGTAACACATGAGTATATGAACAAAAGATATAGGACATGGCAGTGGAAAAAAAGATTTGGGACAAAGTTTTGATAGAATTGAAAGTTTTGGAAACGTAGAGGGAAGTTGCCCAAATTTTATTCCCATTTTCCGATCTCTAGGTTAACTTGAAATTTGCCAGAAAAATTGACTCAAGGCATGAAATGTGTGAATATATTTAAGATTGGGGACAAAAAAGGAGGACTAAAAAAGAGGACAAAATTTTGTGAGAATTCGAAGTTTGAGGACAAAAATAAAAATCACCCTTAGAAAATCAGAAATTAAGAAATATTCTTCATATTTTCTTAAAAATATTGAGGGCTAAAAAAAAAAACAGAAAAAAAAAAACGAAAAAAGAAGCAAGTGTAAGTTGTATATGAAAGAAGGGGCAAAAGTGAAACCGTCATGAAGTTGCATTGAATATTAGCGTGCATCACAGTTCATACCTCCAAATTCGTGCAAGAAAATGGAGTCCGGTTGGAGGCCAATTAGTTGCCAATTTCCATGTTATTAGACATGGTAAAGTCTTTCTACAATATAACAGTGTCCTAAAAAGCGTGAGGCGTGAAAAAGTGTCAAGACCAAGCTTTCAACTTATGCGCTCTTAAACGTAACAATGCGAGATAAAAGCACAACTAATGCGTAATAAAGCGCAAAGCGTGACGAAACGTAAAGCTCAAGCTTCAAACCTAGGCACCGTCTAAGCGTCGCTTAGACGAGCTTTTTAGAACAGAGCAATATAGTAAATAAAATTATCTATCGAAGCTTTCATTGTAACAATGCAACTTGACACTAGTAAAAATAACTAGTAAACTTTTTTACGTTTTTACAAGATTGAACACGTGTTAACTTAAAAAATCTTAAGTATAATAAGGCATCAGCCAAGAATATTCCTGTTAAAAAAAAAAAGCCAACCTAAGTATTTTTATTTCTCCAAAAATCTAAAAATATCACTAATTTTACTAATATTTGTACAGAATCTATAAAATTTTTAATGTTTGTGAAAGAATTTATTGATCAATGGTGGTCCATCTACCCTTCGGGCCAATCTGAAAGTAGCCGACTCAATCATTGTCTGCGTTAAGCGTTAAATGCTAGTTTTGAGACCAGTTTTTATTTATTTATTTATTTATTTATTTGTTTTTCGGAGAATTGGATGATGAAAATAAGTGAAGCTAATTTTCACATAGGAAGTTGCTTGCAAACTATAAATTAGAACCTTATTTATCAAACTAAAAAGAATAATGCTATATAGCACTAGTGGTGCTTGACACCAGTCTAGGTGACATCTAATGTGGTATTAAATGATAAGTGAAATTAAATAAATAAAGAAATTAATCACTTAATTTAACTTATCATTTAATGTCACCTTGATATGGTACTAAACACCAGTGATGCTAGATATCATTATTCTAAAAAAATAAAAATAAAAATAGAGAGAGAGAGAGAAGGGAGGAGAAAAGCCAGCAAGCTCGCCTAACTTTGAAGGAAATTACAAAACTTTATATATCTAAAGTCTAGATTCTACCGTGAAACTAGGGATGTCAAAGTGGCTCGTCCCCAAGTCGTGCTTGGGTTTGGGCTCACATTTTTGCGAGCTGCCATCTCGTGAGCAGGTAGTGACCTCGTACTTTTGACGAGCAGCTCGTCAACAGCTTGTTTGTGTTCGGACTCTCCTCTTAAGCAAGCCGACCCGGCTCACCAATTTGGGTGCTTGTTCACTCTCAGGGACGGGTTGACCTCTCAAATAATCTTAGTTGAGCAAAGCTCTGCGAGCTAGCTTTTGATTCACGAGCCATTTTGACGACCCTAAGTGAAGTTATGGATAGTTATTTTATTTTATTTTCATTTTTAACCCCCCATAAAAAGATGTTTCCTTCAATACTATTGGAAATAGATCATTATATTCTCACCATAATTATTTATTCTTACACCACATTTTATGTTTACCACACTTAATTTATACTTTTAATTATTATACTACAATAAAGTTACATTTGTAACCCTCATTTTAAAAATAAAAAATAATAAACAAAACATGTTTTCATATATGAATTTTTCTCTTCTTCGACCACAAACCACATCTCTCTTTCATCTACCCAACGTCCGCCCTTGATTCAGCAACCCAATCCATCCCACTCTGCCAATTTCCAACAATTGGTGTTGTTGTCGGATGAAATCAACAATTAAGCGAGACAAATTGAATTGTAGCTTATACTGATTTCTTGAATTTAAGAGGGGAGACAAATGATGATATATAGTATCACCATATACTGATGCCTTAAATTGAAGGAACCAAACTGAGTTACAAAGGCAGAAAGCGTGTATTCGGCCATTAACAAGAGTGGATAAGCAACTGAGTTTAATTTATCTAGCATATCTTGACATCTTGAATTTGGATTGGGAGGGGGGCGAGAGAGAGAATCACCATAATAATCAAATTGAGTTACTTGTCAATTCGTGTAATCCACCGTCGACAAAAGTAGAGAAGCTGTTGAAATTTTTGACTGTGGTGTAAGGGGGAAAAAAGAATATTTTTTAAATAGAAAAATAAAAAAGAGTTTAAAAAGGAGGATACTAGTATAAATTTCTTTAGGGATATTTAAGTGAATAAAAAAATATAATATGAGAATAAATTATTGTGGTGAGAATATAATTCCCTATTGAAAATAATTCATTATCCAAACCCCATCCCAAACCCCCAACCCAAAAAAAGGCCAAAAAAGGGAGATAAATGGTTTATTGGCGTAATTGGGCCGAAACTTTGACTTATATCCTTTCTTTGTCCTCAAACTTTATTTTGTGTTCAATCATTCTTCAGCCTTTGCCTTTATGACCAAATGGTCCTATTCTTTTAATATTTACATAAATGACCGATAGAACATTTGTTTTAATTATTTATTATTTTATTTTAGAGACATACTTGAAAATTAACTACCTTCTCCTTCCCCAAACTTATATATTTATAAAAAGAAATATTTCCATATCATTTTTTTATCACACAATGTGTTATTGTAAAAAAAAAAAAAACTATTTAAGATATTATTTTTATAGACAGACTATATTTCATTACCAATATAATAAGAAAGAAAAATTACACCACTAGAATGAAAATTTTCATTACCTGTTTATAGTTTATACTAATTCTTTTTAACTAATTTTTCTTATTTCTACTAGAGTACTAGTACTAGTTAAGGGTTTGTTTTTGTAATGTGATCTCTTTCCACATTCTAATGTTGTTGTAATTTTGTTTATTTTAACTTTTTAAATATTCTTCATTTCCTAGCTAAGGATGTATTACTAAAATACATGTAAGAATGTACATAAAAAATTGCAAAACATTAACTAAAAAAACTGAATTGATTCACGATTTCATATAGGTTTGAGTTTCTTGTAATTTAAAGTTAGAAAAATTTAAATCAAAACTGTCAGAATCTATCAAAACTTGCCAAAACCATTTAAAAATCTTTCAAAATTGTTCAAACTTACAATCCAAATAGTACATAACCTAAATACAAACTGTGATAATAACTTTATAACTTTAGCGTGCAATTATTGTTGTAGGATTGATAAAAGTAATGGTATAAATATAACCCTTCTAAATAAATGGATGGAAAAAATAATAGTAGTGACTTATCAAGTTTACTTCTGAAATAAATTTTGATAACAATTGATGCAAATAGTCCTTAACAACTGTTCAAAGTAAAAATGGGGGTCATTTGAGTAGGAAAGGTAAAAGTTAAGTATCAACATAGCATAAAAGATAAAGGTCAGATACCATTTTACAATAAATTCAAGACTCTTGGACCAATAAATTGGGCAACCCCACTCACACATTCCAATAATATTTAGGTCTTCTTTTTTGTTTCCATACAGAAAATTTTTCACCTTCCCTTTAGTGAATCACAGCACTGAAACCAACTCAACACTCTCACAGTCACTCCTCCTGTCCCCTCGTAACAACCCCAATTTATATTAATAAATAGGGACTGTACATCTCTGTGGACTGTGGCGGAGTAATTTATTCCATCCCATTCATACTCCATAGACGCAGACAAATTATGACGTTTTAGATGCTACTAATTGCGCAAACGCACAAAAATTAAGCACCGTTGTTGCTTTTTTCCGTGTTGCACTACAAGGGCAGGCAGATTTTTGTGTTTGGGTAGTTGGGTTTTGGTTGCTGTAATGGCGGAGTGAGGGGTTAGATATAAATGTCTGGGTTGGGGAACAATGGGCAAGTGTGAGGGCGGTAAAGGTGTTGGATCGGTGGAGCTGGACAGGAGTTTCACGCTTTGGTTCCGGCAGAAGATCATTAATGCCATTCGGTGTGGCGGCGGAATCCAGCAAAAGACGGGTAACAAACTACCGGAGAAGAAGAAGCAGCATCAGCATCAACAGCCTGGATCCAACAAGTTGTCGGAGCTTCTGAAGCAGCCGGAGTGTAGAGAGAATGACGAGGAAATTAGGAAAAAAGAGGAGGCGTTGGAGGAGCTGAAGAGAGTGGCGAAGAAGCTTCAGCAGCAGAGCGATTCAGAAGAAGAATTGAAGACAAATGTTCTCGAGGGGGCGAGAGATGTTCGGAGGCTTACAAAGGAAGACGCCGAAGCGCGGGCAACGCTAGCTCTTCTCGGCGTCATTCCGCCGCTTGTGGCCGCGCTTGACGCCGAGGATCCGACTTCTCAGACCCAGATCGCCGCTCTTTATGCTTTGCTTAACCTCGCCATTGCCAATGATGCGTCGGTTCCTTTTACTTTATGCTTTCTACTCTTTACTTTATCTGGAATGTTAATTAATTTTACCCATTTTCATAAAATTCCCTGGAATTTATCTGTTTGCATACACTCTTCTACTCCACATTTTTTTTTAATTTGCAGTCGGATATGCATTTACATTGACATTTGTATTGAATCCACATTTCCCTTTTTCTCCCCTTTTCTGCTTCTTATTTTACCAACATTATATTATAATGGCCTGAATTTTTGATGAATTCTGTATGTTAAGCAATCATGTGAGTCTGTTGATATGTCATTTTCCATATATTCTCTTGTATTGTTTTCAGTGTTGGTTTCTGCATTATTTCCCATTTCCAACTGTTTTTTAGCCCACACTTGCTCTTGATTTCTCTTCATCTCTGCCCTGAAAGTGATGTCTGTTAGTCCATTCTATCACGACATACTGTAATGTAGATATTGATTGAGATTTTGTCAAATTTGATCTTTGTCTTCTTCAGGAACAAGGCCGCTATTGTTAAAGCAGGTGCCGTGCACAAGATGTTAAAACTCGTCACTTCACCGAATGGGTCAGCTAAGCAATCTGCTGCTGAAGCAATTGTAGCCAATTTTCTAGGATTGAGTGCACTCGATTCGAATAAACTGATTATTGGTTCCTCGGGTGCAATCCCGTTTCTGGTGGAGACTCTCAAAGAACCCAATGAAGAAATGAATTCCCAGGGTAAACAAGACTCTCTAAGAGCACTCTACAATCTTTCGATCTTGCCTGCCAATGTGATTTCGATGTTGGAGACTGACCTGATACCGTTTCTCTTGAGCAATGTGGGAGATGTGGATGCAAGTGAAAGAATCCTCTCTATTCTTAGCAATGTAGTATCAGTTGCTGAGGGAAGGAAGGCAATTAGGAGCGTGCCCGATGCATTTCCAATTCTAATTGATGTCTTGAAATGGACTGATTTATCAGGCTGCCACGAGAAAGTATCCTACATTCTTATGGTGATAGTTCACAAATCTTACGTTGATAGGCAGTCATTGATCGAGGCTGGAATTCTTCTTCCCTGCTTGAACTAACATTGCTAGGAAGCACATTGGCACAAAAAAGAGCTTCAAGGATATTGGAGTGTTTAAGAGTGGAGAAAGGGAAGCAAGTTTCAGGACTGGTAAGCTCGGGTTTGTCTGCTCCACTGTATGGTCCTTCCCCCAGCCATCCACCAGACGAATTATTGGCAGGCGAAGACGATATGATGAGCGAAGAGAAGGAAGCAGTCGAGCATTTAGTTCAACAGAGTCTACACAACAACATGAAGAGAATGATGATGAGGGCTAATTTACCACCAGATTTTGTTGCTTCTCATCATTTCAAGACCCTTTCCTCTAGTTCCACATCTAAGAGCTTACCATTTTGAGAGGATATGAAAAGTTCAGATGCTGTTAGTGTTGTCTGTTTATGTTACTTGTATAATTTAACAGTCTTCTCTATGTACTATCGACTTCGCTTTTTGTTTAAATTTCTATTTTTCATTATAAAAGTTTTGAGTTCTCTGGAAGTACATCAGATCCAAGAAGTAAAGACAAGAAGCTCTGTTGTTCATTGTAGTAAGATCCCAAGTTCATGCTCTTACAATGTTTGTCTGCACTTATACAGCCTAATCCATTCTTGGGTATGCTTAAAAAATTTGGAAAATTGCCATTCCTCTGCATAACAATAAAAAGCCATTCCTCAATTCAGAATCTTTCAGTGCAAATTGTCTCCCTCCATTTATATTTATTTCTGACTTTCTGCGGAATCTTTGGATTTTCGAAGTTAAAATAAATTTATTATCACATAACCTCTTAATCTCTAATAAAATTATTCATATAATTCTTTGATCCCTTCAACAGTTACACATACTATTTGCAGAGAGATTCTTGTGGACTTTGTATTTTTAAATTCAGGTTTATTTGAATATTAATTATAATTAATATTATTTTTTAAACACTTAAACCACGTAAATCAATGGACAAGGTAAGGTAGAGTAGAAGATAAGAGCATCTCCAATATAAAATCAAAGTAGAATGTTTTAGGAATGTATGTGTCAAAGGATATTGATATTATATTCAAAAAATCCTCCAATGCAATAATATCAACATTGTATATTTGTCAAGTTATTATTGAGATTTAAAAAAAAAAAAAGAGAAAACTTTTTTGATTAGATAAATTAAATGTTTGACATTGTCATGGTGACGATAATGTCAAGCATTTAATATGCCAAAATAAATACTTTTTTTTGTCAATTATCAAGTTATTCCATGGCTACAAGGGAGAATGATTGCTACAAAATTTGGAGCGAGAAAATACATAATGGTTGCTGACCAATGATAATGCATATCTTTTCTCTGTAGTTTATTTATACTGTTCTGAAAAAGAAGGGTCTGTACTTGTGCCGGAAAAAAGGAAGGCCAAGGATTTGGGTCGACCTCGCATTATTATATTTAGGAGAAGAGTGTGATATGGAAAAATAGAGCATCGTAGTTACCCGTGTGCCTCCTCACATGGTTGTGGGACCTCTCTCACGGGGCTGGGAGCATTTGGAGTGGCAATACAGTATTAATGTTGGCAGTATCACTCTGTTGTCACACGTGTTATGATGTTAATATTAGACACTAATCATATTTCTTCACATGGTTGTTTTTTAATTGGTGTTCAATTCTTCATTATCTTTGTTAACAATGAAGTCATATTAGATAACAATGTTGTTATCTTTACTATCAAGTTGACACATTATTCATTCTGTTAAGAGTCTTTTGTTATGTAACAACGGGATAAAAACGGATGAAATATTGTTAGACAATATGAAGAGTAGTTTTGTACATAAAAGCACTCTAATGTAGGAAAAAGCCAACTTATGTGAAGGACGCCGAACATTTGTTGCCATTGAGCAGAATGAATCCAATTTTTATTTTGACTCCACAAAAAATTATAAAGTTGAGATTATTTGTGTAGCAACAACAAATGTTGAGACCCTTCTGTGCAAATTGACATTTTATTTCAATCCATTTTATCATTTTCTGTCAAGCCAATAATTCTCACATGTAAGGAAATATCTCCTTTAAATAATAATAATAATAATAATAATAATAATAATAATAATTGTTATTATTTTAAAAAAATAAATAAAGAAGAAGAAGAAAAGAGAGAATGTAAGAAAATATGAAGATTGGGGGTCGACCTAGAAATGAAAAGTTAAAATCCTTTTACTATATTAATTGTTGAAATCCTTTGTACAAATAAGTTGGTCTAAAATGTATAAAATGAAATTCTATTTCACGACCACATAGTACTTCTTAGTTCTTACACATCAAAGACGAGCCTTCCATATCTAATGGATTTAGAAAAAATTTCCATTGCTTCAGTACTCCTGGCATATGGGAACAAAACAAGTGTCGGTGGCTCCAATTAAACAATAAATTGGGTCCCCTACATTCACTGTCAATTACCAATTTACCTGAAGTATCGAACTCAGTGCTCTTTGATAGTAATTGAATCTTTAATCAAGGTAGAATGCCATTAAACTATCTCGTGGATTGTTGATTGGCCATCTCAGGTACTCTTGGAGCACCAAATTTTCTTTTTCCCCCCCAAAAATAGAGATATATAGCTAGTATTTATTCGTTGTCAAGGGTAGTTGTAGAGTACATATATACACAAGTAGATTGCAGAAATGCATCTCCATTTTTAATAGACAAGCATGCCACTCGTGCAATGCATGGAAATGATAAATTGAAAATGTTGGGGACAAGAAGCAGTGTTTTCACTGGGGGTGAAATTAAGGTTCCTCTTAGTAAGTATAAGGAATTAATAATAATGTGGAACCTATGGAATTCTTTTAGCCTAATAAATTCGTTGAAATAACATCTTTAGTCTTTACTTGTCTGTTATGTCATGCATTGCTTATAATTTCTGTTGAAGAGCTTATTCTCTCAAATTGTTTTTTCTAATTCATTAACTCTGCCCTGTGATATGCAAAGATGGCAACAGCTCGTATCATCAACTTCCCTATTTTACATGTCTGCAGCGCTTTCTATTTTCACAAGTTATTTATTCGTCAATAGATTTACACTCTGGAGGAAATCACTGTCAAATCATTCTCTGCTAACCTGTTATAGCTTGTTGACAGTGACTTATGGTCCTTTGTCTATTTTCTGCTTTAAGCAAACTGAGTATTATCTCACAAAAGTGGAACAGTCACCAGCTAAGTCCGTGAAAGCAGCTCTTTCTCCACTAATGAATTCATTGGTTGCCAATGAGCTTTTGAAGCATCCAGATACTGATGTGAAAGTTGCAGTAGCTTCTTGTATAAATGAAATAACCAGGATTACTGCACCAGATGTTCCATATGATGATGAGAAAATGAAGGTACCAGCAGGCAACAGTTTCCATCGCGTTCTCTCTCCCTCCCTCCCTTTCTTTCTTTCTTCTTTTTTCTTTTTCTTTTTCTTTTCTCTCTTTTTTTTTTGAGAAATAAATTCATCATCATCTTCTTTATGCTTGTCTGTGAAATAATACTTCTTTTTCCCTATAATACAGGATATCTTTCAATTGATTGTATCATCATTCGAATATTTGTATGACAAATCCAGCAGATGATCATATGCTAAGAGGGTGATGATTCTTGAAACTGTTTCCAAAGTGAGATCCTGTGTCATCATGTTGGATCTTGAATGTGATCAAATGATCATGGAGATGTTCCAACATTTCCTTAAAGCCATAAGGTACGAGCTCTTTTGAAATTCAGGTCAATAGTTACGATCTCGGTGCTCCTTAGGCAGCTTCTCTTGCCAATTCAATTTTTGTATATTGCTATGTTAGCCATTCTATATCGAAGACTCACTCTGAATTTCTCCTTTTCTGAGAGCGTTAGTGGTTCCTAGCTTTAAATTGAGAAGTCATCCAAAATTGAAAGAAAAGTTCAAGCTTTGGTTATTTACGTATTTGATGCTTCCTATTAAAAAAGTGAAGTAGGCTTAGAAGATTCTTGTTACTTTACTTGTTTTATTATCAGTTTCTGGAATCATCATTCTTAAAAAAAATACCCATCATGTTTATACCTCAACATCATGGCTTCTTTTCTGGGGTGCCCGGGTGGCACGAGTGATCTGTGGTAGCATTCAAAACCTGTACTTCGAAATCCTAGTAATACGCTTGGTAGTTCTCACATTCTTGGAAAAAGAAGAGAAATGTCCTGTGTTATATATGCATCTAAATTGAGGTGCGCGCGATAACATAACTGTCGCATTTAAAATACGATGAACCTGCTGTGAATCCCTGTTTATTACACCTCTTGGCCATTGAACAGGGAAAAAGGTAACAGGTCCATAGGTCAAGGGTAGAAAATGGAGTAATTGTCGTCTGCACATTTATTTGATGTAGACTTTAACAATTACAACACCAGTATAAAAATTCATCTTCATATCATTGATTTGGGAAATATTATCTTGAAAATTTTGATTCTTTGCTATTGCAACTCTCTTTTAACAGCCTCCGTTTCAACTGATACAGAAACAATAATTTCTTTTAATAGCCTTTTTTGTTGTCTTAAAATAGCAAAACAATAGAAGTTTCTTTCCGCAAGAAAATAACATCCAAATCCACCCAAGACTCTATCTCCTAAACAAAAGATGAACACGTTTATTGCAATATGTGCTTCCACCTTTGCAAAAACCAGCCGTGCATTGCTCCAAATTTCCTTTGATTGGCTCCTCAGTTTACATATTAATCCGCCTAAACGCCAAGACCCAATATCCACAAAAGGTAACTACCACTAAAAAGTCAAGATGAATATCAAGAAAAAAATCCTCCCTCGTAAGTTAATATGACTTTATATTTTCCGTTAAGTTTTTTGAATAAAAACCTCAATAGTAGTGGAAATCGGAGCTGTTCATCCATTCCTGGTTGAACTGCCTAGTGACTGGGTTCTTTCTACTTGTTTTGGGTTTCCGTAGGTATGGGCTCTTGTTGATAGCTGAAAAGGTTTCCTGTTGGTCCCAGTTTTTACGGGCTGGTCCGTTTTTCAAAACATCCCAGAAAACTCATAAGATATGAGTTCTCATATTTTCCCTTTCCAAACAGAGAAATTTGATGTGCTTGAGAGGAAAACTCTGTTAGCATGCATTATGTTTTATCATATTTTTTTGTCTGCTGCTGTTAGTGAACATTTTTTTTTACGAAATGGAAATTTGTCAAGCCAGTCATATCCACATATTTAATGGGACTCACATGTATTAAACTTACACCACTTATTTTTACTCGTTATGTTTCTATGTTGACATAGAATTGGTTTTCTAACGGGGGCTATTAACTTTATTTTGCCAGTCTCACTTGCTCATGACTCTCATATTAGAAGAAAGTGAAGAAATCTCTTCTGATTTGCTTACCATACTTTTGGCTAGCCTGAAAAGAAACAGCGAGGTTGGTTTTCCGGGCATTTATTTTCTTAGTTCTTATCTTTCCTAGTCTGCATCTTGCTGATGAAAATTACGCTTCCAGCAGTTTCCGCCAGTTGCAATGAAATTGGGGGAGACGGTATTTGAGAAGTGTGCAGTCAAGCTTAAACCTTGCCTGAGACGGATAGTAAAATCTTTGAGGATTTCTGTGGATGATTATAGTAAGGTTGTAGCATCTTTGTGCAAAGAGACTGACGGACCTGTTGATCATAGTAGCAATGGTACCCGCCCTTACACCCACCCGTTAGATATTCTTCTCAAATATTGTTGCCTATTTCATGATTGAGTAAGCAATGTATCTCGGTTGCACAAGTACATCATTAGTTGAAAGGAAACCACATGTGAAGTGCATAAGAAATCTAATATTTTTTGCAGACCCGCAATGGTTCCATCTCATGGATCAATATTTTGCTTACTTTAAAGAACTCGGTAATTCTCATGGAAATTTCATGCACCAGACATTGATGTGGCGTGTCATCAGCATATCACTACAACCACAAATTATTTCAGATCTTGGTGGCTCGTCACATCATTTGTCTTGCTACTTGAAATTTTTTAGTAATAATTTCTATATGGTAGAATATCAACCAATTCTTGACATGATTGGACTCATTTGCATATCTTTCTACTTACCGGCAAGACTATTGTTTTTATTATTATTAGATTTTTAACCCGTGCGTTACACAGGAATAACAACAGATTTTAAACAATAAAATAGTGAAGACAAACAATACAAATACTTGATATGTGTCAAACATTCAACTTCTAAGAAGCAAATTAAAAAAAAAAAGGTAAATAATCACATTACAAAAGATTAAAAAGGAAAATGGATTTATATCTCTGTATCATCTGAACTCATAACAAATAAGAACAAATAGTAGGATTAACATCGACAATCATCATTATTCATTCATCTGAAATCTGTACACCATCTAAAACGGTAAACGCCTACAAAAAAAGAAATAAAATAATTAAAAAGTAGTTCCAAATGAAATAGGTTGATAATCATAAACAAAACAACATATGTTTAAAAGAGTAAAACGAATAAATGAAATGCAATACATGTAATAATATGATAAAATAAAATTAAAAAAAAAACATTATAGAGCGATCATGAAACAGTCTCTTATTCGTGCGTTGCAGGGAAAACCAAATGAATCATAAGTCTTAAGGAGATTGAAATATATAAAAAACTCAATATCTAATATAAGTTTGAGTAAGTAATTAAAATGTAGTCCTGCTTAAAAAATCAAAAAACCTAGCTATAATAATAAAATTATTCTTTAAAATAAACATATATAGATAAATGAATATATATATATATATGTAAAAAAAAATCCCAAAAGACAATCACATACATTGAGGACATATAAAATACTGGTAAAAGACTGGTACACGGGAAGAATAATTACTTTAACCAATGTGGTACACGAAAAGAATACTTTTCAATAATCTAATCCATAAGAAATTAAATGATTAGTTGCCAACAAATATACATATAAAAAACCGGTTAAAAAAAAACAAACTTATAACTATATATTTAAATTTCTATACAGAGATCCAATAAATTTGCTTTCTCTCTTCTTTGTTTTTGTAATTTAATCTTTATTTTTCAATGCATATATAGATTTTGTCTCTGAAAAGCTCATTAGATCATAAAATGAGAAGTCATAATAAGTAGAATATATTAATTCTCTCGCAAAAAAGGCTGGGCAAAACCTTTCCATTTAATTTCTAACCATTGTTTGTACCATGCCTATCTTCTCCGTTGTCCTCCGAAGAAGTTCAGTCATCAAGACCTTATCTTCTATGCATTACTTGGTTATTATATAGATGGATTTTGTTGAAAGACACAAATCATTAGGAGTCAAAACAATATTGTTAAAGAGAGATGCTATTTCAACTCCTAAATTCATTTAAACCAAATAGTCATCAACTTAATGAAGGAAATGTACCTTTGGAATGTTGAGACAATATTGATCTCTAAATGAAAACATGTCATGATTAGAAATCATTTATAAACAAAATATTGAATTTTGATCCTTATGAGGACAATTCAGTAGACAATCAACATATAGATGCCATTTATAGGAAGAAAAAAAAGTCAATTATGAACTTAATAAAATTTTTATCACAGGGCATAGATTCAATAAAAATATGCAATAATTTAAAAATATATATCAAAAAACCTTGGGAAAAAAGTGACTATTGATAATAATACTCACCTAAGTTTCCCAATTCACGCTTCCTCAAGAAGGTTTTGAAGATTCAATGGCAGAGTACACATGAGTCACTGTTCAATTCCATGTACTTTTAATCCAATAACATGTGCAATAATTGAATACACACAAAATAAGCTCAGTGATAGCTTTTTAATTGTATCCATTGTCTTCAATCATTAAACAAAACCTTCATTGATGAAAATTCAATTTATAATAATTTCTTCAAAAACTTTTCAACATTAGGTTGAAGGAAACAACCAATTTCCAAAGCAACCAATATGTGATTTGTGAGACTTACAATGATATTGATCTCCTAACTTACAGAATTGAGTAGCCAAAAAGAACAAAGAATCTACATCCAAAGTCACCTCAACAACGTATTTTATTAGTTTCCTTATGCTATTGGCCACAACCATCTCAAAGTCGACTTAGTGATATGAACCCTCCTATTTCTTAAAGCAAACATCTCGGCTTGAGTTCAAATAGCTTGTAAAATGCAAATAAACTCAATTAATTCAATCGTCCAGGAAAAAAGCCCCCTAAACACAAAATAACTACCTTACTGAAATTCTTAAAATAACCACGATGCCCAACATTGAAAACCTTTTTGAACATTTCAACACCAGTCACATATATATGGAATCGGGTTATTGATGGAATTGCAAATTCTGACAATACCCATCTTTACAATCTTCATTTATGTTATCAAAAGATTTTAACACTCATTTCACATTGTTATAGTCTTGTTGATAGCCTTGCCCATGGCTTTGAACATAATTTCATTTGACCCCTTTTCCTAAAATGCATTGTACATAAATACCAAAAAAGAAATCAAATGCATAATGTGCCGAAGGAAACATCCATACTAACAGGCACTGCATTGTCATGTGACATAAAGTTTAGCATTTTCATGAAAAAAGATTCAGTGATTGCTTGAGAGTGATTGAGAGTTTAGAAAAATTATTTTTACATAGATCAGACAACCATAGGACAAAAAACTTAAAAATAACAAAAATAAAAAGTATTCTAAACAAATAAATCGATTCAAACTCGATTTCAACACCAACGGCTTCGTGGCGTATTTCCAAATCAGGGTTGAATTGAGGAATTTGGGAATTGAGGAAACAACAACACACACAACTAAATACCATTTGGCCGAAATTAGCTGTTGAAATTACATCTCCATCTCGGCAAAAGATAAAAAATGAATCGAAATATATTTTTGTATTTCTGAAGATTGCGATTTCAGAAGGTTCACGATGGGCAGGGGAGATTCAAATCAAAATACCCACAAAATCAGGTCTATAACTTGGGTTAAAAAAAAGCAAAAATCCAAACATCCAAATATAAAATATCTGTTATTGAGGTAGTAGAATGCGGTGATATTGTAGAGAGAGAGAGAGATAACATTAGTCTCCAGAAATAGCAAGGGAGATAATTTTGGAAAAGATATAAGGATGAATAAAGAAATCAAATAAAAAATTTAAAAAATCCATAAATGATATCATTAGTGATATTAACAGAATTCTTATAAAGTCAGACAAGCGGCGGGAAAATAAAAAACCAGACAAACTTATCTTATTATTATTATTATTATTATTATTATTATAGGGGGATTGTAGGGGAGGGGAATCGAGCCCTGGTGTGAAACTGTACACGCTTGTCATTAGACCACATAGGTCTTGGAGACAAGACTACTGCTTATAAGAACATGGTCATTTATGTTGGGTAGAAGAACCTTGGATTCCCAACATGATTGGATTCACTTGTATATATCTCACCTGTTTGTTGTTAACTTTCATCACATAAAAATATTCAAAATCCTTCTAGAGATTTTGTAACAAAATCTCCTACCCTATGTGACATGTATGTATACAAACCACGTGTATTTCAAATCCACGCGGCTTGCATCTATATAGGTCACATGAGCTGAGATGTTTTATAACAAAGTTTTTGAGATGTTTTTGAATACTATTGTCTCTTCACAAGGCATTTGATGTTCTTAAGAGGTTCAGAAAGTACAATTTGGGTTTCTATCCTTCCATTTTGGCAACAAAGTCACTAACTTTGCTAAATACGGAATTGAACGGCCTTTTTATTGATTTTCATAAGTGCCAACCATTCAGCATCTTTTGATTGATGTATTATAAATGACAGATTTACTTCTAAATTATTTAGTCATTTTAAACATAAAAGTAGATTACAGTTTTACCTTTAATTAATATGATCATCAAGAGAGAGGTCAATTGATTTAGGTTAAAATTATCAAAATGTCTGTTGTCTATTTTAACCAAAAAAAATAGAAACTTTGTTGCAAAAAATAAAAGTCAAGGACTCGATTGTCCTTTTGAAAAGGTTGAGATAAAAATATTTAATTAATTAGAGACATTTGTCAAATGGCATTAACTTTCATGAGAGGTGGAGGTATTGTTCTATTGTTAAAGGTACCCCTACAAGACACTTAATCCGGTTTCGTTCAATATCCCTACACTGAGAACACTTCTACTAGTGGGGGGAAATTCAAAATTGGATTTCTTGCACCATTCTTAATAGCAAGGATAAAAAACCTAAATTTTATCAACATTAAGAAGAAAAAACTTAAAAGATGGGTAAAATTTGACCCCTTCTTTTTCCCCTTTCCACCTTTCCATTCCCCCTACTGTAAGTGCTCTTATTATGATTCATGTATTATTACATATATATATTTTTAAAAAAAAATAAAACTTTCATGAAAACTGATTTCGTTTTATCATAATAAAAAATTGTCAAAAATGGCAATTTTAAATGAAATACGAGAACGATTGCGGATGAGTTTTTACATTGGAAAATTGGAAAATGTAGTATGATTTTTAATGGCATATTAATTGTTTTGACTTTTGAGTTCTGTCTACAAAATGTACAAAAAAACTGCTTTTGTTTTTCTAAATTACGATAATTTTACCAAAAAAAAAAAAATTCCCCATGCAAGAATTAAAATATTAAAATTTTCAAAAAAAAAAAAACAAAAGAGAGAATTTAAATATTGAATGCACTATAAATTATACAGTTAGTATAATCTTCAATGTTAATGAAAATCTGTACATTACAAAATCACTTATTTTATTTATCACGTACTAACTGATGCTCACAATATCATTATTGGCATTTAATTTAGCTTAAAAATTCTACACATAATTGTGAAGCATTTGCATAGACATTGTAGTAAATGAACATCAATAAATTTCTTATACTTTATTTATTTATTTATTATTATCTGTGAAGCACATTGTTAAACTTAAGAATTTTTTTTATTTTAAATTGTTAAACTTAAGATTAGATCTCGTAAATAGGAAAATTTACTATCATTTTCCACATTGATTAATCAGAATTTCAACAATCTTATGCTTGATTATTTTTATTGAAACGATAGAATAAGAAGATCTGATGTACTCTTTGAACAAATTGTTCATAGTATGTAATGTGAAAAAGCATGTCACTCATCGTTAAGAATCATATCAACTCATTTTTATTGTTGAATACCTACAAAATAGAATCGTCAAATTATTAATTAATCAAACACAATGAGCCAACCTTTTGCGTGATACAAATACTTGTGTTAGCTACTAAACAACGCTTAAGGTGATAAATATTTATTTATCATATATTTTTAAGGCTATCAACAGTAATTTTATAACATTTCAACTTTTTCGAAAGGTGTCGGTTCCTGTGGATGCACAAATGCACACCACTTGACATGACATGCATTTGTGCACCAACTTGCTATAGGAGGTGCCGTGCATAACGGAACCCCCAAAAGCATTAGAAAATGTTTGATCATTTACTATATGTTTCTCAACGGAACTTGCAAACTATACAAACTACAAGTTATTTTTATTATTTTTTTTGAAGGAAATAATTTTATTCATCACTCGCATCCAAGTATAATACATCAGATATTAAGTTGGCCGGGGAGACATAGCATTTATTGGAGTTAAACGTAGAACCTGTCGTCTGAGCTAGTCGATGCAATGTTCATATTAATTCATCCAAGTTCACCATGCACGAACTCCTTTTCTATATATTTATCTTTAACAATCTTGGATGGTTGAAGTTGTATATATTAGTGATCGCCTTATTACCATAAAAATAGTTAGTGTATATTGAAAATAAATAGAAATAAAAAATTTAACGTAAAAGAGATAATAATGACTACAAAAAAGAATGAGATATTAATGAATTAATGATCATCTTAGAGAAGTCATCTTTTCCAATTTCAATTTTACTGTCGAGTTCCACCGCAAAACAAAATAGGTATATTAGTGTAGCATTAAAGGATGGAGATAAAAATCGACCATTTATAAAAATTTAGAGAGCAGCTTGTACAAGATAACAATATCGCAGCCGTCGTTGAATATTTAGCCAACGAGGGGACGAAAAATAAAAGGGAATGTTTAAACAAACGGGAGTGAGCAAGAAAGCTTTGCCCAAAGTTCTAGTAATGTTTGTTCCTCTGTGGGTTTTGCTGCTATTCTAGGGTTTGTAAAGATTTTTTTTTTCTTTTGTAATTGCACATTCAATTCCCATCTAAATCTGTATTTAAGTATTTGACGTCAATCGTTTCCGTGGTGCAAAGATTTTTGAATTGAGAAGAGATCTGATACAGTTCGTCCCCCGAAGAACAATGTTGCGTTTTGAAGAAGAGCTGGCGGCTACTGGCAATAGGCTTCGGCAGCCTCCAGATTCTCTCCACGAACTCCTCTCATTGCTTGATGTAAGCATATTATTTTTTTTTTCTGATTTCTGGATCCGCAGTGCTGGATTTCTTATTCATGTTAAATGAATTATTAGTATTGTTATTTGTTTATTATATATATATATATATATATTTTTTTTGTGTCTTGTTACTAATGTAATGTTACAATGTTTTTATCCGCATCTTGCTTACATTGATTAATCTGAAGGAGCATTTTTCTGGCGGGGTTTATTCACCACAATTGTTTTCATTGGGGTGCATTTAAGGTTCCTGTTAGGAGAGTGTAACGAGTCAACAATTATGTGAAATCCATTTTAGCCATATAAATTCGGTGAAATAACCCTTTTTACTTGTCTGTAGTGTCATGTCTTGATTTTATGTTCAAGAGCTTATTCTCTGAAGTTGTCTTTTTCTAATTCAATCACTGGGGCTTGTGATATGAAAAGATAGCGCGTCGTCATTTTCCTGTTTACGTGTCTGCAGTGCTTTCTATTTTCGAAAGTTATTTTACCTGTTGATAAGTGTCTGCAGTGCTTTCTATTTTCAAAAGTTATTTTACCTGTTGATAAATTTAGACGGTGGAGGAAATTGCGGTCAGAGTATTCTCTGCTAGCCTGTTAGCTCGTTGACAGTAATTTATGGTCCTTTCTCTTCTTTCTGCTTTAAGCAAACTGAGGATTATCTCACAAAAGTGGAGCAGTCACCAGCTAAGTCCGTGAAAACTGCTCTTTCTCCACTAATGAATTCATTGGTTGCTGATGAGCTTTTGAAGCATCCAGATAATGATGTGAAAGTTGCAGTAGCTTCTTGCATAAATGAAATAACCAGGATTACTGCACCAGATGCTCCATATGATGATGAGAAAATGAAGGTACCGGCAGGCAGCAGCTCCAATCGCGTTCTATCTCCTTCCCTCCCTTCCTTTCTTTCTTCTTCTTTTTTCTTTTCCTTTACTTTTTTATTTTTTTAAATGAATTCTTCATCATCATCATCATCTTCTTCTTTATGCTTGTCTGTGTAATAATACTTCTTTTTCACTACAATACAGGATATCTTTCAATTGATCGTATCATCATTCGAATATTTGTACGACAAATCCAGCAGATCATATGCTAAGAGGGTGATGATACTTGAAACTGTTTCCAAAGTGAGATCCTGTGTCGTCATGTTAGATCTAGAATGTGATCAAATGATCATGGAGATGTTCCAACATTTCCTTAAAGCCATAAGGTACAAGTTCTTCTGAAATTCATGTCAGTAGTTACGATCTTGGTGCTCCTTATGCAGCTTTTCTTGCCAATTCAATTTTTGTATATTGCCATGTTGGCCATTTTATAACTAAGACTCACACTGAATTTCTCCTTTTCTGAGAGCGTTACTGGCTCCTAGTTTTAAAATGCAAATTCATTGAAAATTGGGAGAACATTTCATTCTTTGGTTATTTAAGTATTTGCTGCTTCCTATTAAAAAGTGAAGTAGGCATGGTAGATTCTTATTACTTTACTCTTTTTTTTTTTTTTTTTTCTTATTATCAGTTTCTACTTTCTGGAATCATCATTCTTAAAAAAAAAAATACCAATCTGTTTATACCTCAAAATGATGCTGTTCTCTCTCTCTCTCTCTCTCTATCTCTTTTTTTTTTTTTTGGGTTGGGGGGGTGGGTGGTATCTCAAATAATTTCCAAGGCATGAGTGATCTGTGGTAGCATTCAAAACCTGTACTTCGAAATCCTAGTAATACGTTTGGTTGTTCTCATATTCTTGGAAAAAGAAGAGACACGTCCTGTGCTATATAGGCATCTAACTTTTAGGTGCACGAGATAACATATCTATCTTATTTAAAATAAGATAAACCTGCTGTGAACCTGAGTTTATTACACCTCTTGGCCATTGAACGGGGAAAAAGGTGACCGGTCTGGTGGCCAAGGGTTGAAAATGGAGTAATTGTTGTCTGGATATATATATATATATATATATATGATGGTAAACTTTAACAATTACACCACCAGTATATAAATTCATCTTCATATCATTGATTTTGGAAATATTATCTTGAAAATTTTGATTCTTTGCTCTTGCAACTCTCTTTTAATAGCCTTCTGTTTCAACTGATACAGAAATAATAATTTCTTTTAATAGCCTTTTCTCTTGTCCTAAAATAGCAAAACAATAGAAGTTTCTTTCTGCAAGAAATAACTTCCAAATCGACTCAAGACTTTATCTCCTAAGCAAAAGATGAACCCGTTTATTGCAATAAATGCTTCCACCTTTGCAAAAACCAGCCGTGCATTGCTCCAAACTTCCTTTGATTGGCTTCTCAGTTTACATATTAATCCTCCTAAATGCCTAGGCCCAATATCTGCAAAAGCTAACTACCACTGAAAAGTCAAGATGAATATCAAAAGGAAAAAAAATCCTCCCTCGTAAGTTAATATTACTTTATATTTTCCATTATTTTTTTTGAGTAGAAACCTTAATAGTCGTGGAAATCAGGAGCTGTTCATCCATTCCTGGCTGAACTGCCGAGTGTCTGGGTTCTTTCTACTTGTTTTGGGTTTCCGTAAGTATGGGCTTAGGGAAGACAATTTGACCCATCGACCCATAAACCCGTGGGGACCCGCCCCTAATAGTATTGACCAGCCGCGCCTAATCGGGGCAAAGGGGCGGGTATGGGGCAACATTGTCTGCCCCGCCGTGTGCCTGGGGTGGCCTGTGACCCACTAAGATTTTCCTTTTTTTTTTTTATTTAATTCTAAAAATGTGTAGAAATTGAGGTATTCTAGGTTCGAACTCGAGTGTCTAAGAAAAAAAAATCCTTCAATTATCCGCTTCAACTATTAACATCATTTTGCTTGAAATGTATATATATGTATTACATGAAGCAAATTATTAATATAAAATTTTAAAACTTGTATATTAAGTTACTAAACCCTAATTACTAACCCTAGTGTATATATAAAAATGATTTGTGAAAAGTCATGAAATATCAAATAAATAGAGACAATATACAAAGTCGTGGCAGTCTCCATTATCCTTTGCAATTTTTATGTGTTAAGGTAAAACTTAATTTGAAGGGGGACAAGTCCGGAGTTTATCAATTTATTTCTTTTTTATTAAATTATTTTTTTGAAAGGATTTTCTATCGAATTGAGAGAATCATATTCTTATATTAGTTTATGTTAGGAACTTGAAAATTCTAAATAAAGGTTTTGTTTTATTTTACATTTATCAAATAATAATGCGTTGCCCATAACATTAATTGAAAGGAAAAAAAATTCATGGTCCTTTCGTGGGTCATGGTGGCGCCCCACCCCGCCCCGTCTTGACCCGCCCCTTCTTGACCCGCCCCATGAATTCGTGGGTTTGGGGCGGGTCTGGGGTGACTTCAAGACTCGTGGGACGGGTCTAGGGTATGGCAAACCCGCCCATTGCCATTCCTATATGGGCTCTAGTTGATAGCCGAACACGTTTCTTGTTGGTTCCAGCTTTTACTGGCTTGTCTGTTTTTCAAAACGTCCCATAAAACTCATAAGATATGAGCTCTCATATTTTCCCTTTCCAAACAGAGAAACTTGATGTGCTTGGGAGGAAAACTTTATTAGCATGCATTATGGTTATCATTTTTTTTGTCTGCTGCTGTTAGCGAACCACTTCTTTCTTTTCATTTTTTTTAAAATAGAAATTTGTCAAGTCAGTCATCTCAAATATTTAATGGGACTCACATGTATTAAACAAATTTACACCACTTATTTTTACTCATTATGTTTCTATGTTGAAATAGAATTGGTTTTCTAACGGGGGCTATTAACTTTATTTTGCCAGTCTCACTTGCTCACGACGTCCGAGAGATGGTTGTATACTTGTATTCTGTGTCAACTGCTGACATACTTTCCTTTGGAACTTTCAGAGATTATCATCCAAAAAATGTCTTCTCTTCGATGGAAACGATAATGACTCTCATATTAGAAGAAAGTGAAGAAATCTCTTCTGATTTGCTTACCATACTTTTGGCTAGCGTGAAAAGAAACAGCGAGGTTGGTTTTCCTGGCATTTATTTTCTTAGTTCTTATCTTTCCTAGTCTGCACCTTGCTGATGAAAATTATGCTTCCAGGAGTTTCCGCCAGTTGCAATGAAATTGGGGGAGACGGTATTTGAGAAGTGTGCAGCCAAGCTTAAACCTTACCTAACACAAATTGTAAAATCTTTGGGCATTTCTGTGGATGATTATAGTGAGGTTGTCGCGTCTGTGTGCAAAGAGACTGATGAA